>NDGN011453901.1:0-10592 GCA_002564285.1 Tympanoctomys barrerae
ATTTTAAAATCTATTCTCAGTACAAAGGAAACCTTAAATGTAAAAACAAAGTTTACATACCATGTTTAATGATGAAGGCTAGGTACAACATCAAAACATTTTCTTGTTCTTGATGTGTACAAACAACACAAAACTTACATGAAAATGATGTAGAAAATACTCATGCAATGGTAATTACAAAGTTCTGAAAGGAATAAGGTTCAAAATAAAATTTAGGAGCTATAGTATAGTGTAAAGTTCAATATTTATTTTCTTCTTTTATGCTACTTGGGATTGATTCTAAGGGATTCATACAAAGTTCCATTCCAAGATTTTCTTCCCTTTATTTTGAGACACAGTCTCACTAAGTCAACAAATTATCAAGGCCGAGTTTAAAGATGCAAACGACTTATGTCAACGTTCCAGATTCCTGCTAGCAGAGGCTTGGACCATCCCACTGAGACATCTAAATAAGCTTTCATCTAAAAATGTTAATTACTGGGCTTCTCTCAGACTTGTTACCAACAATGTAATATACTAATATGTGACATTCTGATAGCAAAATCTAGTGGACTTATAAACACTAGTGATACAGCTTGAGATATTTAAAGAGGACAGTCCCAAAATAAATGTTTCCAAGTGTGTGATCATTTTAAAAGATGAGGAAGAATTTATATCCTGAGGTTTTACTATTTAAGGACACATATGCACCAAGTATGAACTGCACAAGGGAAAAGCTCAAAGATTTGCAAATGGACTTGTATTGAACTTCAATTTATCATATTTCATAGGTATGTCATTAATTGTCCAGAGTACAATCATTTGAGAAAATAAATAACAAAGTTTACTAGACAAAGATTAAATTACATTTGTTATTTACTCCATTTTCCAAAAAAAAAAGTAAATGGAAGAAGAAAACTTACAATACTGAATATACTAGGCATATTTATGGAGAGTTCACAAACTTAGTATATACCTAGTGATTCAATGGCTATACATGGCCTTGAGACTTTCAGAAAAATTAGTTAGCATATTTCAAAAACTGAATAGGAAATGAGCCAACTCTGATATGCATTATCAACTTAGTAATTGTATTATCATACCAAGAAAGACAGAACATCTAGACAGATTCTGAGCTTCCGTGGCATGGTTTGAAAGCAGCTCGTTGCCTAGAGACAGTCCTTTATGACAGTGGTGAGCCAGGAGAATGGGATGACAAAAGCCTGCTTTGCGGAAGTCTGCTTATGATGAAGATGATGGAACACAATCATTACTGTTTCTATTTACATGGGTAAATAAAATTTCCATTTCATTTTTTATTTTTTTATGTATTTTCTACAGGGTCTACAGAGTCTCACAACACAGATCAGACTCATAGTAATCCTCCTGTTTTCAGTCTCCCAAGTGTGGGGATTATAGGCACGTGGCACTAGCCCCAGTCTCAGTCACTGTCTCAGTGTGCCCTAGGGGTGGGGCCAGCATGGCACACTGACAATCAAACCCGGTCCCTGAGCCCGCTTAAGCAGGCACTTTGGTCCACTGAGCTATCTCACTGGCCCAAATTTTCCATTATTAAAAAATGTGCCATATGGAAGCAGAGGAGACAAAGAATAACAAAACAAATACTGGGCAACATGAGTAAAACAGGGAGCATGATAATCCTCAACATCTAGCCTATGCTACATAGCTATAGTAATAAAAATTAAGGGACCTAGCACAAAACCTTCCAGGCTCAAGGAACAGTGGAACAACACAGAGGGTGCAGAAACTAGCCAAGCACATCAAACTATTATGTTTGACACAGGTATCAAAACTATACAGTAGAGAAAAGAAAGCCTCTTTAATAAATGATGTGGAGAAAACTGACTACCTATATGCAGGAGATTGAACTTAGACCTATATCTGTCACTATGAAATGAAATGCAATCAAAATGGATCAAAGTACAAAATGTTAAAACAGAAAATACTTAATTTTCTAGAAAATAAAGTAGGCAAAACTCTTGAACACACAAGTGGTGCCAAGAACTTTATGAATACAAAATGATGGAGGCAAGGTTCAACAAGCGAATCATATCAAATTAAAAAAGCTTTTGCATAGCAAAAGAAATGAACAACAGTATGAAAATACAACAGACACAATGGGAAGAAATTGCCACTTACTCTTCAAGCAAAGAACTAATATCTACACTTTATAAGAATAGCAAAAAAATTAGTCAACCCATCATAAAAGTCCAGTCAAAAAATGGGCAAGTGAAATGAATAGACATTTCAAAAAATAAGAGGGACAAATGTCTAATAAATACACGAAGAAATGTTAAAAATTTTTAGCCATTAAAGAAATGGAAATGAAGGGGTTAAGGGATGTACCACAACGGCACCAGTGATGTCCCAAGTGTGAGTCTAGATACAAAATCATGCAATTTTCAAGCCACACTGGAATTTCATTTTATCCTCTAAAGATTGACTATCATCAAGAAATCAAATAATACCAAATACTTGGTAGTCTCAGAAGAAAAACAAACTTTTTTTGGTGGTACCAGGGATCAAACTCAGGACTTCGCACTTGTAAGGCAAACACTCATTCCACTGAGCAATCTCCCCAGCCTAAATTCTTCTCACTGTTTCTGGGAACATAAAGTATTACAAGCTCCATGGAAATCAGTATGGGAATCCAAAAAAATAAAAAAAAAAACACAACAACAACAACAAAAAAAAACTAACATTAGCAATTCCATTTGAATCAGTTATTCTCCTTCTAAGTATCTTCCTGAAAGAGTTAAAGACATCATATTACAATGTTACATGCATACACATTTTTATAGCTGCACAATCTGTAATTTATATACGTTGAAAGGAGGCTATATGTTCTTCAACAAATAAAAGGATAAAGAAAATACACTATTTACATATAGTATAGTACCCCTGTGTCATAAAAAGGATACATTTGAATCATCTTTAAGAAAATGAGACACCTTTGTATGATATTAAGATAAATCAGACACACAAGCTTAAATGTTGCATGATTTTTCTTATGTGAGAAACACAAACTATAAATAAAAAGCAAAATAATAGATAATAGGAAAGAAAGATATTTTTCTCACATTGGAAGGGGATGAAAACATGTCATTAATATGTGTTAGGTTCACATACCAGATCTCTACAAGGAATGGAAAGATTATGTTCCATAAGAAGGTACCAATAAAAAGTACAAACAAAGCTATCTGAATGTAATCAATTTAGGGAGATAATGTCAAATAGTAACCATATAAGTAACAATATTTGGAACTAAGCTACTTACCTATTCCAATAAAAACAGCTTTGTAGCCATCTTTTTTCAAAGTGCTAATAGTCATTTCATTCACCGAAAGGCTTTTCCCACAATTTATCTAAGAAAAATGATATTAAACAAGTTGACCAATATTTTAGCATGCAGTCAATTAATTCAGAAAACTTCTCATCAAAATAAATTCAGACATAAATTTATCTATAAAAATTCAAAAATAATATGTGGATATTCTTATCTTTTAGCATATAGATTTACATAGTGAAAAGTGTATATAAATATAATACCAATTTTATAGTATAGGTAAATACAAAAAAGTCCGAAGAAAATTAAGATCAAGCTAGGAAACTTTTGTAGCTTACTGAACAGGCTGAAAAACGCTTATGGGGGAATTGAGTCAAAAAATGGCAAGTGAGACAGTTGCTGCCTCTACCTAGACAGGAAGGGGCAGAAGATCTATACACCATAACTGTAATACAAAACAACACAATCAACATATGTACATAGGAGTTCAGAGAATGCAGAAGTCATTCTACTCAATGTCATAAAACTGAGAATATGGACAGAGAGTAGGATTTCACCAGGGCCTTTTACAGGGATAGATGGGACCCACGTAAGAGTTATTTTCCAGGGAAGATAAACAGAGTCAAGAAGCAGAGGTTATTTATCTCATTAAAGTCAAAATACTAAGACTTTGTTTTCAGACAAGAATTGGGTTTCAGATCTGGCACCTGTTATACTGCAAGGAAGGCAGGTTTCTAGGAAAAAAAAACCCTAAAACACTGTGGCACACAAATATTGTAAAATTTGTTCCCCAAGAAGATGGATGGCCATGCATCTAGGCAGCTGTGCATTTGGGTAAGAGGAACATCCATATATTTCAAGACTGTTGGAGTCAGGTTCTTCAATCCTGGAGAGAGAGGAGTGGGGACCTCTGTGAGGGATAAATAATGGAGCCTGACTAAATCCTAGTTCACAGTGGATCCTTTGAGACCACTGACCCTGTCAGTGCACATTCTTTGAGTCTCCAAGAGCATAATTGAAATTGTTGCAGCTGTCAGTTGAAGTAATCCCCATGTTAGATCTCTGGTGTTTGTAATGAGAGCTATAATAGCTATCATAGTTTGGAAGGCTACATGAAAACATCTTAATGCTTTGAGGGAGTAAATTAAACAACATACACTATCCAGAGAGCAGGCAGGATGGGGAATGTGGATAGTAGTCCTCATCAAATCTCCATTTAAATCACCTGTTTGGTCTTTGCTGCGATCAGATGATTCCTAGAGGGTGAATATAAACTAATGCAGGCTTACCTAAAAAGTGATCTGAAATTGCATTTTCTGGGACAGATATGATACTATTGCTAAGGCAGATTTATAAGAACATGAGGACACTGCATGCATACTTTTGCTATTCCAATTAGAAAATGATTCAAAAACAGTTCACGCTCAGGGAGGAGAGATAAGAATATTCATTTACAGTTTGCCTTGAGGCACTATCAACTTCAAAAATGATATATGTAATCTGAAGCTGCCTGGACTTCCCCCAGAACTTCAGTGTGATCCAGTAGAGTGGTGATGTCATGCAGATAGGTCAGCACAGGCAAGAAGTGCATTGCTGGGAATTTGAAGACTTGGGAACTCCAAAGGGTGGGAGATGAGTGCTATGATCAGTGACTAGCCGCTCAGTGACTAGCCAGCTAGTGACATTTAGAGGGCCAGTGGTCAGGCATGAACCAACAGATGCCATGTAAAGCAAATACTGGCATCTCGCATTCCTCACTATAAAGAAAAAAGCCCATGCCTGCTTCTTTCTTATTTTTGAGGGCAATATATTTTAAAAATTAGTGTCCAATTTGAGTAATAGAGGAACAAAAGCTTTTACCTGTGAGATGCTGACTGCAGTTAGCATTTAGGGAGTACTTAGCTAGCACAGAACTTTTTTTCAGGTGTTGCATGTACTGACATCCTGTACCCTCCCCACCCTGGTTGGGCACCCAACCCCCAGTATAGTGTATTGTATGTGAAAGGCGGGCAGTGTAGTGCTTGCCTCTGGAACATAGAGTAGAAACCAAGTAATGGACAGAGACACATGGGGAGAGGATAAGGGACTAAACCATGAAAGACTTTTTTTGTCTTTCTATAATAAACTAATTCTATTATATTACCAGAAAGACCCAATGTTGGAAGTTTACAATAAAGAGATTAATAATCAATATTCAGGAGTCTGAACACATGAAATGTCACTTTGTAAACTGTAACATTAATTAATATGTAGAAGTTAATAATGAATATTTTTAGATGTAATAGAGTTATATCCCTTTAAAAGTGCCTAATGGTGAGGTTTTAGGATTTTAAATTCTTTTAACATTTTTTTTTGGTTGGAGACAATTCATTTTATTAAACTCAGTCCATGTCTGCCCCACAATCTGCCTTTGCAGAGTTCTATGCTTTAAACATATCTAGGTTGCATTTCCATGATGGTGAATGCCATATTAAATTTTTTTTTTCCTTTAGCAAAAAGCAATTGCATTTTTGGACTGGGTCTCAGTATACAGCCCAGGCTGGCTTCAAACTCACAGCGACCGTCTTGCCTCAGCCTTCTGAGTGCTGGGATAACAGGTGTGCATTACCACTACCACCCCTGGCCCAAAATTGATCTCAACAAAAATGACTCAAGGTCATTTTTTAGGTGGCGCTTCACTTAGAGCTGTGTGGGGGTGCGCTGTTTCTCATAAATGTTTGCTGTCTCAGTGTATCACAGAAATGGAATGAGGATGAGTCCCCAGAGAAGGGTCTGGTGGTGCTGGGGAGTGACAGTCATTCCTCACTCTGCCAGGGTAGTGGAGAGAGACAGTGGCCCTAGATGGCAAGGAACCAACAAGCTGTGTAACGTGTGGGCTCGGATCTCTAGAGAAGATGGAGTGCGACTAAGGAATCCAGTGCAGGAAGGAGAAAGTGAGAGGACTGGAAGGCAGGACAAACGTCCAGGTCTCCCCAAGAGGAGCTGGCCCCGCCCGCTGAAGGCAGGATTGAGGCTTGTCTCTGAGATGAGGAGACAGTGAGTGGCTTGGACAGTTTCAGTATAAAATTGGAATGCCAGAGAGGTAAAAAGCCAGATCTGTGTCCTTCCTTTGTTGAGTGACATGGAAGGTGCTCCAGTACTGGTGGGGACACCTGCTGGGAAAATACCACAGGGTTTACTGTGTGGCTTTGCAGTATGGGAACAATCTAGCTATGGCCACCAGATGCTGCCACTACCCAGTGCTGTGTCCCAGGGGCCACAGGCAGGGAAAGATTACTTCTGGCAGGCAGTGTCTGCTCCTGCATCCAGCATGTCTCAGTGGCTCCCTGCAGCCGGCTTCCTGCCAGGCACCTTCTTTAGCTTTCTCTGCAGTCTGAGCGGATGAGAATGCTTCCTCTGAGGTATGTAATAAAGCACTGGGGAACTAATTTATTGTGTACATGTCACTTGGTCCAGAAAAAGGAAAAAAAAAACATTTGAGAAAGGAAAGCAGAATGGTGGTCATGAGGGTGGGGATCAATGTACCCCCAAAAGTGAATCTAGCATGCACCTTCACCCAAGAGACAGGAGAGTCCCTGTGGACCTCAAGCTGCCAAAGCTGCTGCCCAACAGGTGGCTCTACAGAAACAGAGAGGCACAATTGCTCCTTGCTTCTCCCTTAAGTGACACTGGTCCATTCAATTTCAACCAGAGAGTGGGAAGGGGAGAGGCGCATCCAGAGGGCTGAACCAGGCTGGAAGGGTCAGCTCCTTTAGGTGCATTTTGGAACTTTGGTCTGTGGGCAATCAGGATGGAGAGAGATGCCACCCCAAAGAAGAAAGTCTGCAGAACCAGAGCAGCCAGGCCCAGGAGTCTGTGATTCCCTTGTACTTGCACAATACCATGGCACACAACGGCTCTCCAGCATGAATTAACCAGGCAAGCCAGTATCCGTTGTGCAAGAGGGTGTGATGCTGGCCCACCAAGTGCTGAGTGAAGGGGCCCAAGGCTCTGGAAGGGATACTCTGAGACCAGAAGACCACCAATGTGAAGTATCCCAGCCACAGGACTGTGATCAGCATGGGCAAGTCTGGCCGAATGTAAGGAAGTGGCAGTGGCATCTCTCCTGGCCTCCGACTTAGTCACTACAATCTTGAAAGAATCAATGGGTAGCGAGTCGCCCTGCCCATACCTAGAAAAAGCCTTAAAGTCTTTTAATTTTTAACCATTTTTTTATTTATTAAAAAGGAAAAATGCATAATTCTGTCACTTGCTTAAATAATCTTAGTATGTATGCAAATATATAAATAAAAGCTTAAATGTGAAAGAAAATAGATCTAAATATTCTAAATTAAATATTGGAAAATTGAAGAAGAATGAAATTTCCAAAGTACAGAAATCATCCTTACTCATTAAGATGTTTCAAAAAGACCTTCCATCCTTTCTGAAGTGATGTTTGTGTGTACATGTGTGGTATTGTCTATAATATTTAGTTTAGGACTGTAGTGGAATTATATGACTTTCCAAATTGAAAAAAAAGACATCCCAATCCTTCTACATGATTAGACTGAGAAACTGTAAGTTTAAAGGAATGATGTAGACATTTTAAAGTTTCATAAGATAATTTTACTTTAGTAGACATTTGGGCAAGAGCAAAATGGAGATTTTTTTCCCTTTTGTGTATACATATCAGAGAATTATAGTGACATTTTGTGCTAAACTACTAAAACTGAGAGTAAAAAGATTTCATTTAACTGTGCAAAGACCTTGGAGAAGACCTAAATGACACTCGTCAGCGTTTCCTACTGGAAATAAGAAGAGAGTGGGGACAATGACATTCAGTGGAGTACCAGGCTCTGGACTCCCGTCACTGTTCCCAGAAATTGATTCAAATGTGTTCTTTCTGAACATTTCAATACATGAATGTTCACTATAGAATAAACATCCAACTCCAGAGAGAACTGGAAGAAAGCATTAGCTTGACAAAGAAAGTATTACCTTGAACAAGGCAGAAGCCTGGGGTTCATTATGAGTGGAAAGTTAACTGAGATGTGCAAGACATAACTAATGCTAATATTAGAATAAAATGACAACACCCAAGATTCCTGTAGCTGATATTTTATAAAATCTCAGCATTATTTATCAAATAGAGCTATCAGCACAAAATAGTGGAGTGAACACTTTGTTTATATTTAAGTTCTTTCCACATTATACTTTTATATATGTAGTATCTATCTGACACAGTGATTTTCTTAGATATGGATTACAGTATATACCGCTCTCTACTAACTTTAGTAACATAGGTAAAAATAGGTATCTCCTAGATAAGTTCAGAATAAACATTTACCCTACATCAAGTTCATAGTAATATTTAAAATTTGGTACAGAAGTTCTAAATATCATATGACAAAAATTCTAAATGTCAAATGCCCAAGGCTAAAGCCAAAGTTCCACATAATAAAAACTTCGTATTTTGATAAAAAATATTTTATATCCATAAAATCTATTCATATCTGTAAAAATATGTATTGCAAGAATAAATATTTACATTTATTTGGAACAGAACTGTTAATTGAACTGAAATATGTGATACCCATTTTTTAAATAAAACATAAACATGTTCTTTACATTTTTCTGATAGAAAATCTGGTTAAAGAGACAAATTTTTTTTCCAGAAACTTTAGATAGAAAACAAAATCGAAGAATTTTTAAGGTAATACTTAACTTTCTTAGGCAAAATAAACTATTCATGAATAGTTATATGAATTTTATGTTTGATTTTATTTCTGATTTATGTTTTCTGATATTATACTATAATAATGGAAGTTGACTCAAATAATCAGTGAAAAATATAATGATATAGAAAGGTTGTCAAGAAAGAAGTTTTGAGGAATGGAAGAAAAAGATATGGTATTTCTATACAATGGAGTATTACTCAGCTATAAAGAATGATAAACTCGAAGCCTTTATATTTAAGTGGTGCCACTTAAAGATGTACTCATAAGTGAAATAAACCAGACCCAAATGTGTAAATATCATATAGTCTTCCTAGTGTAAAAACTCAAAAGAAGAACTAAAAATAGATATGTATAATAGAAATAAAAAGAAAGTGAGAACTTAAGGATTAAACAATAAAGAGAGGGCAATGAGAAAAGCTAGGAAAAATGACAGGGGCAAAAATCACATATTGATATACACAAGATGATTAAGGTAATGATCCTGAGGATCTTCAGCAAGTTTCTGAATGTTCATTGGTAGGAATCTCACCCTGATAAACTATTTATGCTCATAACTGTGAATGAAGCAACTGCACTCAAGATAGCAATGTGTAGTAGTAGTAGGGTCATGTTTGGAATGCCTATCATTCTGGTCTTCTAAATACATACGGCTTGTCATGTCAAATCAATTACTACTACACTGTTTCTCAGGTAAATGCTTGTTTAAAAAAAGGGGGTAATAATAAAATGAAAACAAGAGACAAGAAAAAAATATCATAGGACTACTACAATGCTGTATATGGTTAGATTTCTAAATCTCTGTGTAAAAATATGTAATTGTTTGTATTCTTCAAAATATCTTTTCTGCACATTATGTAGAGATTTAAAGTTTAAAATATCAATACTTGATGGAAAATACCTCTTACACATTATGTCTAAGATATTTAATATTCAGACAGAGAGGTTAAGCTCAACTGCCTATGTTATAGGGTAATAATATTATTAAGCTTCTCCTCTGGAGGGTTAACAACTTAAGTATGCAGATCAAAACTTGGAGGAAAAAAAGGGTTGCAAGGACAGCCAACCTTTTGGCCCTAGACTTTCAAGGTCAATGAGGACTCAGGACATAAGAGAACCTGTACTGTAACATCCTGTAACTCAATGACGTCCTACATTTTCTGATCAAGGAGATTATGGGGACACAGAAGAAAATGATCGACTATGTAGAGTATGCCTAAGGAGAGTCATATGGAGAGAAAATATTCTCTCAGACTTTCACAAAGAGAAAACTGGTCAAGCAATGGCAGTGAATCATCCACATGGCTGACACTGACAAAGGATCTATAAACTGCAGTACAGGGTTTCAGGGTAAATCTCGAGGGGATTTCACTGACCTTGGCAGATACAAAAGTTGTACTTGCTATATATGTCTTGCTTTAACTTGGTCTTTACCATCCAGCAGAAAAGTATAAAAATGAAGTATAAAAAATGAATCCATATTAATATGTTGAGCTATAAAAGGCTCACGTCAACAAATTCTGACATTGCCAGTTCTACAGATAACCCACTACTATTATGGACTACTGGACTACATTGGATTATTTTGCTGA
>NDGN011453904.1:0-11484 GCA_002564285.1 Tympanoctomys barrerae
ATTGAAACTGTCCTATTAATCAATTGTGAAACTGTATCATTGATATTTATTTCTCAATAAAATAAAAAAAATTAAAGAAAAATAAAATAGAAAAAATGTCATTCTTTCTGGAGTGAGGTGGTATCTCAATGTCGACGCATTGTGAGATTTTTATAGAAGGTAAACACGAGAATGTGTCTTTTTAACGAAGAATTCCCCAGAGAGAAAACATGCAATGTAGTGTTTTAATCAGTTGAAGAAAATTTAATATAGCTGATTGAAGAAGACAGCAGAAAAAAGGAAAAGAAAGAACATATGCAAATAGAAAATGTGAAGTATAATAAAATGGCAGAAATAAGTCTAAGTCAGGTAATAATTATAATAAATGTAAAAGTGCCACATTCCTCATCTTGATTACCGTGTAGCTAAATAGTATCTGGCGGTTTATCTGCCTTCTAAACTATAATTGAAGCAAATAATGTACACTAGTGATAAGTATAGTGATCAAAAAGGAGAAAATGGGGCCGGGGAGATGGCTCAGTGGAATAAGCGCTTCCCTGGCAAGCGCGAGGGCCTGAGTTCAATCCCCAGTTCCAGAAAAAAAAAAAAAGAAAGAAAATGTATGGAATAGAAGCCAGGTTAGCATTAATACTATGTGACAAAGTGTAATTTAGTTTTAAATCCTCAAGAACCTCTTAAGGGAAAAAGGACGAGGACACCAGTGACTGTGAGCAGCTGGCCACATAGTAATGTAACCCGGAAGTGCACGAAGTGGCTGCTAACATATGTGAGAAACAGCAAGTTTATTTGACTGTAGCGATTTGAACGGTGAACTGCACATTTTGAATATCTGAGGTAGTTCCACGAGCTTGTTCAACATAATAAGATCAGTAAAAGGGTGAATATGAATATTGGAAACGGAATCAAAGGTCGCAGTCACTTGTGGTGCGCTATCTGTGGTGGACTTGGAAACACACACCCAAATCTAGGAGTTACAAGACAAATTTAGGGACATCAAAGGTAATAGCCAAGTGTAAAATGGGTAGCACCCATAAAAGTTTAGAAATAATACTAGCCAGAACAGATGAAGTGTTTGCTACATATAAGGAGCTAAGGGCTGCACGTAAATACTTACACTTAACCTCTTGCTAGCCCATGACGCAGGGACGTCATTAGCTCCACTTTACAGTAGAGGAGTCTGGGACCAAGTGAGATCGAGTGCTTTGTAAGCTTAAAGGGGAAATTAGTGACAGAGCTGACACTTTGGCCCCAGGTCATCTGCTTGCAGGCCCTGTGCCTGCCATCTATGCCTCACAGCCACAACAAAAGCAGTGCATAAGAACTAAACCAGGGAATAATCCACACAGCTTTCAACGGGAGCATTTAAGATCATGCTAAAGGGCATCCAGGAGAAGATAATAAACAGAACATTACATCATGGGATAGAATGAGATAACATTATAGAGATATTAGTTATCCTCTAACGTACAAATTCTGTGTAATATAAATAAAAAGTCTGGTATTTTTAAAAATAAACTTGCCAAAATGATTCTAAAATTTAATCACAGATCTCTAAGACACTCCTGAAAAAATAAAAGAGAAATATTTATCATACATTATATCACTATGGGCTACTGGAAGCAGTGCAGTCCAATCTAGGGGCAAAGCCATCATCAGTGAGGAAAAACGTAGAATTTCAGACAGATTCGTGCGTGTGGGGGAAGCTAGCGCAGGATCAAGGCTGCTTTGTGAGGAGACGTGCAGACGGCCCTGGACAGACTCAAAGTGAGGAGCGCAGCTCAGGTCCTGTCCCCAAAGGATCTTAGAGCGACTCGGCTGCTTCTGCTGAGCCTCCCTCTCCTTCCCTGCAGATTGCATTCACGGGATTTGGGGCGTCACTGTCCCTTATTTACTTCCACATCTCCGGGAGCTCACAAATCCACAAGACCCGTGTCATTCTGCCCTGAGACCCGAGGGAGCAGTTTCTGAGAAAAGGAATGGCTTCAGTTGGTGTGGTCTGACTCCTTTCTTCCTTCCTCTCACAAATGTCATCTTGTTGTCATTGCTTTTTATTTTATTTTTATTTTTGCTACCAGAGATCGAACTCAGGACTTGCTCTTGCCTGGCAGGTGCTTATGCCGTTGAGCTATATCCCTGGCCCTAAATGTAATACTGGGGCTGGGGAGATAGCTCGGCAGTCTAGTGCCTGCCTGGCAAGCTCAAGGACCTGGGTGCGGTTACTGGAACCACATGCTGTGCTGCCCCAGCTGTGCCAGCTATGGAAACAGGAGGATCGGCATGAGTATGAGCTGCACAGCAAGACCTTGTACCAAATAAATAAAATAAAAAATAAAATAAATGTAATCTTGAAATCTTTTTTTTTTTTCCAGAACCAGGGATTGAACTCAAGTCCTTACACTTTCCAGGCAAGCACTTACTCTACTGAACTATCTTCCCAGGTCCTAATCTTGAAATCTGAATGTGTAGCAACCACGATCGTTATGCAGAGAGGAGCCAGCAAGGCAAGCCAGAGATTCACAGTGATGCTGGCCTAGTGCTGTAAAGCTACTGACAAACTGACGCTGCCTCCAAAATCTGCAAGCTCTCCCTCTGGGAGAGAAGAGGTTATGCTGACCAGGTTCTGAGCATGGCCGTGCTGTTGTCCAGGGGCTGCTGAGGTTTTCTTGGTCTTGAGCTGAGCCCAAAGGTCTCCAACCTCCAAGGTGGACTGATTTGAGGGGGGAGGAAGCATGTTTTTCCTCTTGTATGTGCTGAGCTGTTTCCTTTGCTCTGGTTAACCAATGAAGCAGAGATTAGGAGAACAAAAGGGTCCTGTGGAAAATAGGACCACAGGACCTTTTTTTTTTTTTTCCACCTGAAATACTAGCCTGGGCACAGTACTTTATTGAGCGTGAGTCAGGAATGATAACTTCTGTTAAGAAACTCTAAGTCTACCTTTTAGAGAAGCAAAAGTGATTTGATGTCTTTTCTCAACCATTGGAATGTAAGCAATAAGCAAAAGGAGGGAGGGAGGAAGGGAGAGAGACAATATTTGTGTCATAAGTACACCATGTACTTATTTGTGGAGGTGAAGGTGGCTGTGTGGGATTCATTTTCTTTGACACTTTGAGGGTACCACAGGGCAGAGGGGCTTGTGTCTACTGTACCTGCCGGTCTCTGAAGGAGGAAGTGTGCTGGAACAGACCACGTCCAAGGCTTTGGGGGCTCGGGATTGTGTGCTAGGAAGGGTGGCCGAGGCACGTGCAGGGTAGAAGGGGATCTTTGTTAGTTCTGTAGTTCTAGATGATGGAACGTGGAGGCCCACGGAGGGTGGTGTCCCAAGCTTGCCCAGCGAGTGTACACAAGAGGCCACTTCTCGCATGATAGGCCTGAGCAGGGGCCGGAGCGTGTGCTGCTCACGGACGCTAATGATACGGTTATCTTCCAGGGCAGAATTGGAGAGAATGCGTGCAGTCTCTTCCAAGATGGAGGGTAAGCGCTGTCCCTAGAAAATATTGTGAAATAGGGTCACCCCAGCAACAAAGGCCACGGATCCTACGGTCCTGCTTCCTTCCAGCGCACGGACGGTCACGGAACCTCATCACTCCCTGCCTGTAACTTCTCTCCTGAAGAATCAAGACTACAGTAACACTATCTGAAGGCTGGGAGAGAAGGGCAGGACACCGGACACCCATGGCAAAGAGGAGCCCGGAGGATAGAGAGGGGTGAGGGGGAGTTTCCTCGCTTCAACCCTGCGTGGTGACTGTAAGAGTACTATTTTCACTTGACAGAACATTTTCTTGTACAAGCCTGAGACTTCAATACATAGATGAGAGGATAGAAATCATTGAATTGGGCTAAAATTTAAATAGAAATGCAAGGAGAAGAAATTAAAATATGTGCTGGAGGCGGCGTGAACAGTCAAGGCCACTAAAAGTACAAGGGACTTTTCTGAATAAAACACACTTTATGAGATGTTTCACTGAACTGAGAACTCTGAAATCACCCAGCAGTTACTTTGCTTTAGAAATAGAGCACAGTATAATTTTGACGAAAATCTCTCCCCCTGTGGCGTGCAGTCAGGCGACCCTCAGACCCGCTGTGGACGTGCCACCGAGCTGCTGGCCGACACCGTCTCAGGCCTCAGTCGTCGTGTTACAACGTTTTTGCCCAGTGGTGCTGCCTGCGATGACGGGCACATGCCAACCCTCACCTGCAATGACTGTGGCCTGCAAGGAACTGAGTTTTAAATTGTACTTGACTTATTTAAATTTAAATAGCCGCCAGGTCTAGTGGCTGTCCATGTTGGACAGAGAAGCTCTTGGGTTTTAATAAAAATGCACAGTCAACGTCTGTTTAAAGCCTCCTTAGTCCTTAGAACTCAGAAGCCAATCTGCATGGCAGCTCCCTGGAGACTTGAAAAATGAAGTACATCTTCTGTTTCCAGAGCAAAGAGTCTGATTAACAACAGTTAGAGTCACCCTGGTCTTTATGTCGCTGGGGGCACCGGTACTGTCGTCGATCACATTCAGCTGCTTGACCCGTCCTGGACTGTGAACGTGAACTGCACCTTCGACGTTCCATTTCCCATTATTCTCAGCTTCTGCAATTGAATAACTTTGTTGTCAATATTACATTGCATTCCCTAGAACTGCTCTTTACTCAGAAAGGAGGATTTCAGGGAAATACCTCTCTCATATTTTATATTTAACATGTCAAATAAGGGGGAAAAGTTCTCTCTCTTTACAACCACCACATGGGTTTGGAACTTCAAGGCACTTCAGCTTTGATGGGGAGTAGATTCACACAGCAGGAGGAGTTCATGAAAGAGAAAAGCTACAGCACCTACCTGGACTTCATGAATGTTGTATTTTCTCATGTAGGGTTAGAAACAAGTATCTGATGGAACCATCTGGTGGTCTGATCCTGTCTGGCCAACATCTCTGTGAATGTATTGACCTTCTTTTCATGCTTAATGCTTCATGATTAAAGGTATCTGCTGAAGATACAAACAGCAAAACCACATTCAGGAAGGCAGCCATGGAAAAGGGAGAAAGGCTTTGTGAGCCGCGCCCGCCCCTTTCTCAAGCTGCATAATCTTTTTGAGAAATGTCATGCATGTGTGCCATTTGATAGAGATGTGTCTGTCACACGGAGACTCTGGGCTCCCAGGGACAACAAGGGGGAAGAAGCCTTTAGACTGGCAAGTGGTAACTAGGCTAAATCAAAGTTCACCAAGGAAAGAGAAAGAGGTAAATATATATAATCAGAGAGAGAGAGAGAGAGAGAGAGAGAGAGAGAGAGAGAGAGAGAGAAACTTTTTTTTCCAGAAGAGAAAAAGCTGTCACTGATTTCACACAATGTTTAAATCACAGATTTCCTGCTCTGTGGAATTGGAATGAGACAAATGCTAGTAACAGACCCAAGGAATCCTAAGAATCAGGGTTTTGTTTCAATGAGTAATGTTCCTGCGTCACTCACCTTACTGACCGTATTGTGCCTGCTCTCATACGAGCCTTTTCTCAGCAGGCCCTAAGCTTAGCTTCTGTGCAAATCCATCCTGTCAGCCCCTCACATCGGCAGGCACACTCGCTTCCACATGGCCGACTCCTTGTGGAAACTTCTCAGGTGAAGAGGAGGCTGAGGGAACAGCAGAGCGTGAGTGTGGGGAAGAGCTGAGCAGCAAGAAACGGAAACACCCATGCTTCTTACCTTGCCGTGATGCAGAGGTTGGCTGCAGAGGTTGCAGGTGGACTAAAGAGTTCCGAGTGTACCCTCGGTGTGGAGAGAAACTGCAAGGCCTTTAGCTCATGTGCAGGGCATGTTCGGGGTCTGAACTTCAGCAGTGTAAGCATCCTGGGGCAGCAAATTTGTCAACTTCAATATCCTGGGGACAGTGCTTTGATAAGCTTCTTCTGCACTTTACATGGTAATGAGAATGGCTCTGGGTGGCAGAAGGGACTCTGCAGACTCCCTGTCTCCCAGAGGCAGACTGGAGCAGGCGAGTTCTCCAGGAATCAGTGTGCCTGCCCATGGGCTCCCGTTCCTCTTGCGTATTATTAGAGTCTCCAAAAAGCTTCATTATCTTCACATTATTCAAATACCCAGACCCGCCCTACCTGCTGAAGATATCAGCTGTATAGGGAGCAGAGTAGAATAAAGGTTTGATTTGGAGGAAAAAGGTATGATTTCGGGGGCAGGGAGAAAGTGGACTTGATGCATTTTACATTGGGCTTAGACAGATCCCCTGTCTAGTTTATAGAAAGCCTTGAAAATAGAAGGCAGGAGGAAAAGAAATAAAATTAGTAAGATGTGCTGGGTACATGTGCCAACTTAGCAAGAAAAGGTGACTGTTATGTGTTGTAAACATAAGCCAATAAACAGAGACTAAAAGAAGACGGCTGGCAAGATAGTTCAGTGGACTAACCTCCTGTTTAGGTAAGTGCAGGGTTCAGGATTTGATCCCCAACACCACATAACGTGCTGGCCCTCTCTGCCCCCGAATGTGCTGAGCCAGTGACCGAGTCCAGGTGTGGTGGTACAAGCCTGTAATTCCAGTGCTGGGGAGGCTGAAAACAGGAGGATCACTACACATCCGAGCTGCAAAATGAAACCCTGTACCAAATACGTTTTTTAAAAAAAGAAACTAAAAGAAGGAATATATGGAATTTTGGAAAATCATTTCTTACTCTGACTGAAATTTTAGAAAATGTAGACAACTACCATTATTAGAATAATATTCAGAGTTCCAATATGTTGAAATGGTTTAATATTTTAGTGTATTTTTATAGTCTTATGTGTGGGTACATGTATAGATGCATGTGTAAAGTTTATAACATGACTAATGATTTATTATTATTATTATTATTATTATTATTATTATTATTATTTTTGGTGGTAGCAGGGATTGAACTCAGGACTTTGCGCTTGCCAGGCAAGCACTTATTCTACTGAGCTCTCTCCCTGGCCCATGACCAATGATTTAAATCATACTATGTAAACCATTTTATACCCTGTGCACAATGATTTATAAGTACTTGCCTATTAATATTCCTAAAATCCTTTTATAGCAGCCGCACAGTGCAGCATGAATTACTTAACCATTTCCTATTTTAGACTTCATTTTAGCTGTTTTCCTACCTTCCAATGGATCTTTAGTTTTTGATACTTTTGTATCTATTATAAATTTATTGTCATTAATATTCATCTGCTAAATTTGAGACTGAGAAATTATCCAGAATTAAAATTACTGATAGAAAATATAGACTTCTCTTCAGGGATATTGGAAGATATTGCCAAGTAGCCTTTGAGGTTTGGACACTTATATTTCTATTGTCAGATGTTTTTTTTCCTATTTCTTCTCATTTCCTCTCAAAATCTAGAAATTAACTTTTAAGATATGAAAAAATAATAACTCATAACTTTAATTTGCATGTCTTTGATTACTAGCAAATTTCAACAGTTTTCATGTATTTCTGGCTATGTTCTCTCTCTCTCTCTCTCTCTCTCTCTCTTTCGTGCCGGGGATCAGACTCAGGACCTTGCATTTGCCAGGCAATGCTTATGCTGCTGAGCTAGCTCCCTGGCCCAGCTATTTTTTTCTTAAAAATTAATGCCCTAAATTCTTTTTGTTGTTGTTGTATTTTTATCATTTAAGATAATTTGAACCCTGCACAGAGACATAACTAAAAAAGCGCTAGTCCAACCCGTGGAGAACCCACACAGAGGCTCGCTTCGGCAGCGTATGTACTAAAGTCGGAACAAGACAGAGATGGTTAGCACGGCCCCTGCACAAGGATGACATGAAAATTCATGAAGTCTTCCATATTTTCAGAAAGAAAACAAAAACTCCACATAGATTGCCCCCAGCAACTTATAATACATACAGTTTGTTGCTCCTTTTCTATTAATCTTCTCGAATGTAGCAGTCCCTCCTGTGAAATGTACTGTTCAGAGAAAATGTGATTTTTTCTCATTCTTTGTAATCCTGAGAGAGAGTCTCACAGCTGAAACTTTTCTCCTTTAATTTTCACTCTTCTTCATACATCATTAGTGCAAACTCCAGGGTTACGGGAGGGCAGTGTATGGACTGAATGCTTATTGAGCTCTAATTGTGTGTGTGAATGAAGACACCAGCTATGAAGCGACCAATGTAAGTCTTAAAAATAATAATTTACATAATTAGCCGACAGGAAGGTCTGAGCTATTATTTAAGTTCATATATAATATCACATCGTCAAGTGCTAATTTATGCTCTGTTCCTTCCAGAATGATTGAGCTGTTTGGAAGTTTTATTTATGATTCATGCTCAGATTCATTTTGCAGCGATGATAATGTTGAGATAATGGGAATTTATAGTTAGCACTGACAAGAGGCCATAAAACAAATGGCTGGATGTTTTCTCTATTGCCACAGGCTTAATTTGTAACATAAAGTACTTAATAATTGTTATTAATGAACCCGCTGTGGTTGGTTTATAGACACAGCTGGAATTCACATCTGTCATCAGGCAGCCTGGGTTGAGGAAAGCACAGGAACCACAGGGAACTAATAGCTACAAGAGGAAATGACATCACAGAGCCACAGGAAGTGCCTAGAGAAGCTAGCCGCCCTGCGAGAGAAGAGGGAAGACAGAATGCCTAGTGTTTGGTTATCGTTTTCCTCATTTTTTTTTTTGCACATATATTCCAAGTGTGTTCAATTATGAGTCAGGGTTTTAGACTAGTTTACACATTAAATATTAATAAAGCTTACATCGTACGTGTTAGAGGAAAATAAATAAAAATACACCAAACTCAGCCAACCGTTATGCCAGGCATTTTTTCCTACTCTGTTGCTTCCCTGAAATTGGTTTATTTACCTTTGTTGCTGTAGATTTAGGTTTTTCTGTCTACGTGTAGAAGTTGTTACCTTCATTTGAGGCCATTTCCCTCAAGCTGTTGCAAGGAAAATGCACACTTGTTTTCATGTCCCCGTACCTTTTCTTATTTATTTTTCCCCTTCCGAACTTGTATTGGCAGTTATTCTAGTATCTTTGCAGTGTGCATCACTTGTGTATATGTGGCCCTTTAAATATGTTTTGTTTTGCATGTGTGTATTTTTAGTTTATAGAAATAACGGCAAATTAGAGATCTCATTTTATGTTAGTTAGCATCAAAGTGGTTGTCATGGTGTTCCATGAACCTTTAGTTCATTCTCTCTAACTATCTCATCAAATTTCATCTGTGTCCACCAGAAGATTTCTCTCATTCTTGGTCAGCAGTGGCTGCTTAGACTGCTCTCAATCCTTTTTAGCATAAACACTAAACAACATAAACAACATAAACACTGTGGCAACAGACCTCCTATGTGTGTGTTACTGGGTGATCTGTAGGGGAGATTCGCTGGACTACACATGAGAGTATATCACTGAGTCCCAAGGTGCTGGTGACCCTGACTCCAGCAGCTGCTGGCAGCTAGGGCTGCTCACATCTGTACCAGTCTTCTCTGTGGGTGGGCTGCATCTTCCCTGCATCCCCGCAGCCCAGCAAAGGCTGAGACTGCTGACTTCTGGCAGCAGCCAAGAGAACAAGCACCAGATGATACTGTGCTGTTTGCATAGACTTCTGTGATCATGACTGAGTCAGGTAGGACTGGGGAAATGGCTCAGTGGAATAAGCGCTTCCCTGGCAAATGCAAGGGCCTGAGTTCAATCCCCTGTTCCACCAAAAAACCCCCACAAAAATGTCTGTACTTCTAATGACTGAATCGGGGCATCTCTTGATTTGCTTATTTGCTCCTAGGGTTTGTTCTATTTGAATTGTTTATTTAGGTTTTTTGCCCAATTTTTTTTTCTCTTGGGATATCAGTCTTTTGTAGGCTTAAGAGAGTTCCTTGTATATTTGTAAATTATAAGCTTTAGATATTGCTAGTGTTTTCCTGTAGTCTGTCATATCCAAATGAGTTTATGTTTTCTCTATTAAACAAAATTAGTTAATTTTGATTTAATCACATTTAACACATCTTTGCCTTAGATTTATTCTCTTCAAATATTTAAAGAATAATCCTTTCTTGGCTCCCAATCACAAATAAGTGTTTTGACATTTTCTCCTACTGATTTTCTATTTTATCTTTCATTACTCTATGTGGATTTTACCTTTATATGGAATAATGATTGTATCCAATTTTTTTTCTTTCTCCTATAAACAAAGCAACCTATCATTGACCTTTGAGTTTTGATGCTATATTTCTATATTTGTCATATTAAATTCTCACTTCAGTGGCTTTGTATTATTCTTAGAGTGAAAATCACAGCCTTACAGAGGCAGGGAAAATTCAGGTCTCCTCCCATCATTTCCTTTCTGTTTCTTTGTCGTTCTTCTTTCTGGTCCTGAAACTTGTCAGTCATGTTTCTGCCTTGAGGTTCAGTGTGTGTGTGTGTGTGTGTGTGTGTGTGTGTGTGTGTGTGTTTGCTCCTAGAAGTTGAACCTAGAACCTCTTACATGCTAGACAACCAATGAATCAGTGAGCTATATCTGAAGTTTTCTTACTGTTAGGGTTTTGTTAGATTGCCCAGGTTGGTCTTGAATTTGTGATCCTCCTGCCTTAAGGTCCTAAGTATCTGGGATTGAAAGTGTGTGCCACTACACTTGCATTTTGTGTCCAATTTATCATTGATTTCAAATATCCTTCCCTAAATACCTACATAGCTCATTCCCAGAGGTCCTTCCCAGGTTTTCTGTACAACTCCCCCTTCATTGAGTCCTATTTACAAGTGCACTATCTGCTATAACTGATTCTCTCTGGATCCCTTCTTCAAGGGATCAAGTCTGCCTTAGTGTTTATCATCTCTCATGTGCACTTCCGTTTCCATGTTCACTTCACTTATTTTCAATCTTCCTTCATTGGGATAGTAATCTTCAAGATAGAAGAAACACTTGTTTGTTTTGTTTACTGTGTAATAATCATTGCTTACTAAGGTAATTTTAAGAAAATATTTTGAATGATTGAAAGAAATCATGGAATAGCTACCTCTTCATGATGATTAGCCTAGAAAAAAAATCATAGGCTGAGTGTTTTAAATCTCAAGTGATATACTTAAACCTGATCTATCACTTTCTTCAAAAGTAAAGTGACATCCCAGCCCAGGAAGGACCAGTGAGGGATCCAGCAGGGCCCTGTAGGGTGCATACACCCTGTAGGAACGACCACTGCAGTGGAAAATTCCAAACCACCAGTGACAGTATGAACTAGGAGTTGGTAAGCTAATTGAACCAGCGCTGTGCTTCAAGATCCAGACATGGAGCACAGAGGTTGGCAGGTGGCCCCACCTTTTCTATTTTAATCAAAGGTCTCTGAGAGAACTCAAATACGGGTACTTGACTGACCTTACCAGATACAGAAAATACATTTCTTATTATATAGGTCTTCCTTTATCATGGTCTTAACAATCCAGCAGAAAACTATAAAAACAAGGTATAAAAATTAAAGCTGTATTAATATGCTGAGCTGTAAAAGGCTCAAGTC
>NDGN011453919.1:0-18862 GCA_002564285.1 Tympanoctomys barrerae
AATAATAATAATAATAATAATAATAATGCTTGTCCAAGATGTCCTTTCTGGATCCACTCCTACACCAGGAAAAATCTTAATCATCAGTGCCCGATCCACATGGCCTACGTGGAGACAGGAAAGCCCTGGGTAAGGGAGACAGGCGGGAAAGGGGAAGAAGTAGAAAGGATTAAGATGTGATATTCAACATACTGAGTCCCCACCATGAGTATATTTATTACATGTCACAGATATAGACTAATATTTTTACAATTTTTGTTTGTTTGTTCTATTGGGGTTTTTTTTCCATGTATGTATTTGGTACAGGGTCTCACTGTACAGCTTGGACTCATAGTGATCCTCCTGTTTATAGCTTTCCCAGCACCGGGATTACAGGTATATAACACCATGCCAGGACTCAGCTGCTGGGTGCATGTGCCATGGATGTGAGGCCGGCATAGCATATAAGACCAGGGATTGAACCTTGGTCCCTGTGCTTGCCAAAGCAGGCACTTAGTCCACAATATTTTTTTAAATTTTAAAATATATATTATAAAAATATAAAAATATAGCCCCATACTCAACACAATAAACACTACTGAAAACATAAATATCATTTCTATGCTAAGATGCATCATAAGCAAATGCCCCAGCATCTCACTAAATCATCTAGGCTGGCTTTAAGTTTGAGATCCTCCTGCCTCATCCGCGTAAGTAGCTGGGATTCCAGGTACGCACCACTAAACCAAAGAGCACTGAATCTATGTAACCCATTAGGCATCGTGGCTCAGCCCAGCTGAGCTTCAGTGGGCCCAACACATTCACACCAGCTTATAGTAGGACAAAAGTTATGAGAAATTTTATAATAAAATGCTAAAGAGCTTGTGCGACTTATTGAATCACTGTACTCAAAACGTGTTGGACACACAGGGCCCTGTACTGTACAAGTTGTTGGCCTTCACCTTAATGCGGCAGTTGGGACCTGGGCCTGATGTCAACGCCAAGCTCAGGAGAAAGCCACACCAGGAAAGAATCACAACCCAAAACTCAGAGCACCACGCCTGCTGAACGTAGAGCCTGACTGCATGATCACAGCGTGGGTCGTTGTTACTTCGGACACTATCACACACTGAGCTTAGGTTTGAAGGGGGCGCCTGTCTCTTCCCATCAGACTCTGGTGATAACTCTGGTATCTAGCTCATGGCTGGGGAGCAATAAACATTGACTGGCCAACTTGAAGACACATTGATGGAATTGATACTAAATGGAAAATTTCCCACATTTAATGCTGAAATTTAGGGAACAGAAAAAAGAAAAGGCAATGGAGGAGCATGAGCAGGGATCTCCATCCAAGAGTCCTTGAACCTCAGGGACAAGGAGACCACACACAGGGCCCTTTTCTCTGCAACCCGAACCCCACACAGCTATGGATGACTGACAAGAGAAGCTACAGTGCAGTGGCCCCAGGTTAGCGAGGATGCCTTTGGTTTCAAGAAGCAGACATCTTAATTAATTAATTTGCTTCTTTTTGAGACAGGGTCTCACTGCATGGTTCAGACTGGCCTTGAACTCACTATGTAACCCAAGCACTTGAGCTGATGCTCCTGCCACTGCCTCTCAAGTGCTGGGATTATAGGTGTGCACCACCACAGACTTTTTTTTTTTTTAATAAAAAAAATGTATTCATCGTTTATTGAATACAGGGTCTCACTACACAGCTCAGACTTATAGTGATCCTCCTATCTCAGCCTCCCCAGTGCTGGGATTACAGACATAGGCTTGTACCACCACACTTGGCTTTGGGGCTGGCACGGAGCTCCTGGGGTTCTGGAGCCAGCATGGCATGCAGTACTGGGGATCAAACTCAAGGTCCTTGTGCTTTCCAGGCAAGTGCTTAGAACGCTGAGCTATCTCCCCAGCTCCGACTTCTTAATTTAAGTAAAATGACTATTTAATTAGGGTGTTGAATAAAGTACAAATATCAAGGACATGCTGTAGATTTTATTTCAACCCTTCCCTCCTGCCAACCTGCTCTCCACTGGCTAGCTGTCTTTCTGGTCTCACTGTGGCTTTCAGGGTTTGAGTTTTACGGTTCAGTCCTACAGGCACAGACACCTGGTGGAGGAAGGGGCCTGTTTGCCTCATTATTCTTTTCATAATAAAGAACTGTTTCTCTTCTTACACTTCAATGGATAGAACTTAGCTCCCTGCCTACAAGCCCAAATGGGCCACCAGGACAGGCCATATCCAGCTGCTGCGAGTCCAGATAGGGTCCCATGAAGGCTGTAAAAGCTCTGCAAGGGTGGGACTGGGGTGTCCCAGGTGGGGAGGAGCTAGGTGCAGAACCACCCAGCAGCAGGGCTTCCGTGGATGTTCTTGTCATCGGCAGGCAGAGAGTAAGCTGTGGCGCGAGAGAGCGGCTACCCGCAGGCAGGCAAGAGCACGCTGGGCAGGATTTCCGGCTCAGACGGGAACTCACCCACATTTTCAAAATTATAGCTTAATGATCTGTGGAGAAAGCACATTTATTTACTTTATAGGCTTTTTAATTTGTCTAGGGAAAAACCATTGGAAAGAGATTACAGTAGTGATTGTGTTGGGTGGTTTGATATGGGATGATTCTTTTCTCCTCTTTTTTTTTCAAAGTTTTGTACTGTGATTATATTATTTCATAGGGATAGGCAATTTTTTAAAAGCATAAACTCATTTATGTCTTTGATTCTTTTATAATTGTAACCCCACCGAACAGAATGCAATTCTTATATATCTAGCACCACAATGATGTCTCAGAGACAGGCAGTTTTAAAAATACTTTATTTCTGAATGTTTAACCTCATTAGATACCCCTTCCAGTCCCTCCTGTAATAATGGCAGTCTATTTCATTGTCCTGTACCTCTTTCTTATCACTCATTTATTTAAAGCTATATCCCAGCATAAAAGTATGACCCAACACATTCTTCACAGTCTGGCAAAACCTCCTGAGATCAGTAATGACTGGTGAGGTTGCTGGCCCAGTTCTTGGGGGTGGCCAGCGTCTCACTAAATCCACAATGATATTTCCATGTAAGTTGTGTTTGTTGTTTCAGGTTTTATTTGGAGGAAAGCAAACGCCTTAATATGGGCTGAAATAACAAAACGCCACGGACGCGAACAGTTGAACAACATTTACCAGTTCTGGCTCAGGGAACTGCAAAGCCTAAGGTCCAAGTGCTGCGGCCTCAGCGCCGGTCTGGGTTCAGCTTCTGGGTCTCTTCTTCCAGGGACCCCATCATCCTACAAGATCCTGCGACCTCGCCTTCAAATACCGCGGTGTGGGGTCAGGGTTTCCAAACGCAAATATCAGGGGCTGGACACAGACATTTAGGGTATAGCGCTGGGTCTCTTTGCTTCTGCTTGACTTGATTTTCGTCTCTGAGGTCTGAGCCATCTTCTCCCTTTCCTGAGCGCAACAAGTCTACCAGTTCAACACCTCAGTCCTTCCCACTGCTGCCGCGCACCTGCTTCCTGCCCTGCCCTCTGTCCCCTCCGGGGTTTCAGTCAAACTCAAGAAGATGTGCCTCCTCCAGCACAACAGAAGAGAGGTCCCCAGAGAGGCCTCTCCTGCCACCACGGCCTCCCATGCTGGAGGGCTCATCTTACCCTCTTTGGCCTGTTTATGACTTCACTCAACCATACAAGATTCTTTCCATTTCTTTCTCAGTCCGGTGGAGGAGCGAGGGAATGGGCCTTCGGTTCATTTTCCATTCCGTTTCTGGCCGTGGGTGTTTGGCTTCCTCCGCAGGCAGGCAGGAAGTTTGTGGGTGAACCAGAATTTCATGTGCCGTTAAGTAGGCAGAGATGGCCCAAGTTTGAAAGCAGCTGCTCGCCCAGGCCTGTGAGTTTCTCCTACAGAGTGTCTGCCTCTTGTTCCCAGCCCTGAGATGCGGCCGTGGGGCTGTTCTCCCGAGTCTGTGCTGCATTTCTGCTCGGGCACTGACCACTCCACTGGCTGTCCATGTCATACACAGAGGCGCCTGCTTCTACCTCAAGCCTAAACCACTTTCTGAGTCCCACACGCCCAGCGCCTCTTGCATGTCTGCCAAGCATCTAAAACTTCACGTGTCCAAAGCCAGACATGATGGCCCACACCTGTGATCCCAGTACTCCGGGAGGCTGAGGCAGGAAAATCTTAGTGAGATCCTGTCTTGAAAGAAATACAAAGGGCTGGGGAGGTAGCCCACTGTGAGGACTGTGGACTCACCCCGAGCCCCTCCCCACCAATGCGTAGAGTGAAACACGGCTGGTCCGTGCTCCTTCCCTTGCTCCTTCCATTGCGTCCAATCCGTCCCCGGCCCTCCTTGCCTTTACCGTTAATACCTTCAGAATCTGACCACTTCTCACCACGTCTCCACTGCTTGGGACAAGTGCACGCTCTCCTTGTCCTCCTCACCGCCCACAGCTCCTGCTGCCCACAGGACCACGGCACATCACAGCCCTCAGGTGCATCTCATCCCAGCCCACCGAAGGAAGCACGCTCCAGTGTTCTTTCCAGTACGCCATAGCCTCGGGCCCCTGTGTGACTGTCCCTGTCATCATGGTGACTTTTCTCCAAGTTCCCTCCTGCACAACTGACCAAGATCTGAAGCAGCTCTTACAGTGCCGAAGGCCTGGCCATATACTTAGAGCAGAAGGAAAAAAGGTCTAAGTTAAAGAAGATAGCTTAACCTTGAACATGAATATATTTGCATTGATACAGTCATAAATAAAATTTTTAGTATCTTTTTATGAAGGAAGGACCCATAAAGGCAGCACTGAAGATCTCTGGTAAGCCTGCTGCTGTCCTGCAGGAAGTCCAGGTTGAGTCTGTCTGAGCTTGCAGTCTCGCTACTTCATGAGGCACAGACACAAAGTCACAGTCCCCTGCTTCTTGGTTTTCTGTCCCCTGTCGGATCCTATCCACTGGTGTTCAGTGACCACTTTTCTGTGCCAAGCACTGGGGGACCTGGCTTCACACAGGCACCAGGGGCTGCCACCTGCTACATCCAGCCTGCATGTAGGTACCAGATACAGCCAGCTGCACCTTCCTGAAGGGTCTCCACTCTCCTACTTGGTACAGTACGACAAAAGGATTTTGCCCTAGGGAAGTGGTGGGGAACACATGGCACCTGGCTGCAGGGGACACACGAGCCAAGTCACCATGAGCCACTCGGTGGCCGGCACACGGGAGAGTCAGGTGTAAATGCAGTGTGGGCACCTGGTGGCGAGTAGTGCGTTTGGGGATACAATTTGGGCTCTTGTCTCTAAAACATTCACATCACTGCTTTAGAGGAGCCAGGAGTGAGGCTGTCACTCGGGCTTCAACATAGTAGCTCATGAGAGAAAAAATCCAAACTGTTTGTTGTGTGCAGCCTCATTTCTTTCATTATAAAAACAGAACTTTAGGTCCAGCAATCCTGTATGGCCGAGAGATCTACACTCTCATATTGTTTAATTGCCCTACTGTTCACAAGAGCTAAGATACAGAACCAAGTGACATGACCATTCATGGGTGCTGCATAAGAGAACATGGCACATGTGTGTGATGCGCTATTATTCATCTATTTAAAAAAAAGCCCTGTAATTTACCACATTGTGTTAAGTGAGACAAACCAGGTGCAGGAAGACAAATGCTGCGTGGTCTAATTTCACGTGGAATCTTAGTTTATCTTGGCCTGGGAGATGGCTTAGTGGTCTAAGTGCCTGCTTGGCAAGCACAAGGATCTGGGTTCAGTCCCTGGTTCTGAATGCTGTGCCACCCCAGGCATGGTGGCACATACCTGTAATCCCAGCACTAGGGAGGCTGAGACAGGAGGATCACTGAGCTGCATAGGGAGGCCCTTTAGTAAATAAATAAATAAATACATTTTTTTAAAAAGTTGATCTCATGGCAACAGAGAAGAATAGTGGTTAGCAGCATCTGGGCAGCTGGGGAAAAGGCAGGGCTGGGAAGACAGAAAATGGCCCTCTCTACAGAACAATGATCAGAGTTAGTCACAATAGATTTCATCCTTGAAAAATGCTAAGAAAGTGGACGTGAGAGGTTCTCACTCCAAAATAGTACTGTGTATCGGGAGCACAGCTCCTAAACCGAGCCTGGGGCTGTTGGAAGCTCTCCTGGTCCTGCCCTCGGAGTCAGACTGAACGCAGCAACACCCTCCCAGTCACCACCTACCAGCTGTCCCCACTGCCCTCATCAATGTAAAGACCTTTGTTAGCATAAGGCCACCACTGCGCTCCGAGTCGTCTCATAATCCTCTCACCGTTTTCCCCAATCAATAAGTCCCAAGCTTCTGGCGGCTTCATGGCCTTTTGCTCCTGTGAACACCTGGCCACCCAGAGCCCCACGGCACTGCCCCTGTGCCTTCGCTCTTTCTTTTCCCTGTGCACTGTGTCGACACCTGGCAGGAGGTTGGAGCCCACTCCCGGGGTCCCTAATAACTATGTGGGATAACACATTTGTTCTTTAGACTTAATGGTCCCACAACATTTTTTAAATATTAAAAATACATGCATTTTTGTCTCTATTAATTTAAAAATAAATAAACCTGAACATTGTAAGAAAAGGAACTAGAACTGGAAACAGCGTCAGCTCCTGGATTCGGTTCCTACATGAGACACGAGCGAAGAAGGAAACGCTCGAAGCGTTACGTCCAGGTTTGATGGTCACTCAGAAACTGCACACTTCAGGGGCTGCGGAGATAGCTTGGTGGTCTAAGTGCCAGCCTGGCAAGTGCAAGGACCCGGGTTCAATTCCCAGTACCATGTGCTGTGCTCTGGGCTGGCCCCTGAAACCAGGCATGGTGGCACATGCCTGTAATCCCAGGGCTGGTGAGGCTAAGACAGGAGGCTCACAATGAGTCCAAGCTGTGTAGCAAGACCCTGTACCAAATAAATAAATTAATTAATTAAATTTTTTTTAAATGCGCACCTCACAGTCTGTGCATACTTGGTGATCAAATACACGGTGAATGTTTAAATTGTCTACAATTTATTATGGTTAAAGCCACGTTGCTGTGAAGCCCCTTCACAATATTCCTCCACTTCAGACTTCCTTCTCCTGACCTTGTCACTTTTGGAAGTCTCTCAGGAAGTCCTCTCTCATACCTTCACAATATGTGATCAAAAATGTGGTGAATGCTGCTGTGTCAACAAAAGGACAGGCTTGCTTTTTTAAAAAAATAAATAAATAAAGTCACAGTGTGTCCTCCCCTACCACACGCACCACATCGGGCTCTTCCCCAAAGGTTAACCACGGAAGGTCAACGTTTTGAACCTTCAGGACACTAAGGCAGCCACAACAGTGCAAGCAAACCCACTCAGGTGCAGGGCCTTCCCCAGTGCTTCATAGTGGGGTCACCTAGGACTTCAGAAAAGCCAGAAGCCGAACCTCTCCCTGGAGACCCAGCTCAGTACTCAGAGTCTTCATGGACAGCTTGGTTGTTTGGTTACCATGTGGTTGGAGCAGATTTTAGAAGAGAGGAAAAGACCTTTTTTCTTCTTCTTCTGTGTGTCTTTCTTAACAGCTAACAAGTTATTTTTACCCCCAGAAGACCGCTGGGATCTTAGGAATTTTCTCTTTCGGTAGCTAACCATGCCAACTCCCAGACGGGGCTCAGAGCTTCAGACCTCGAAGCAGAGCTCCAAAGCCCTGTGGGCAAGGTTGCCTGCCCTTCCCATAAATTCAGAACCCACGTTGGGTCTCAAAATATTTTTAATATTGTCTTGTTCCAGGCTGTGGTAAGGTGTACTGCGTCAGCTCGTCTGCCTATCCGAATGCAGTGGCATGACTGTTTCCAGCAACTTGCTCTCTGTGTTCTCTCCCCAGATATTAATTCCTTGGTATGTGCATCCACCCTGAAACCACACCAGGAAGACTGGGGGCCGTCGCGCTGCCCGCACAGAGGGCACTGGCCCAGCCTCGTCCCCCCGGCTTCCTTGTGATCTCCAACAGCAAGGGCGGGTGTGATGTGCCCACTGCCCTCGCTGAGCAATCAGTGGCACTGATGGATGTGGCCATTCTCCTATTTTTCTGGAAGATGACAGGGCAGAGCAATTGGGGGCTGAAGCAGGGGCTTTTTCCTGTTCCTTCTGATCCTATCCTGCCAATAGGAAGCATGAAAGTAGCCCAATTCCCACCCCAAAACTCTGCTTCCAGCCCTTCTGGGGTCAAGCCTAAGAATCCATCATGTTAGTGCCACTAACCCCACCCATGCCACCCCTGGCCAAGTCTTCTTCCCGGGCTTCTGCAGTATTTGGTAGGAGAAAGTCTTCCTTACCTGAATAAGGACATTTTTAGGAATAGTTTTGGCATGATGGAAAGGAAAGAGGGAAAAATGGAATTAGAAATAAGAACGCTGTTAAATCTTTTCCTATGAATTTGGATTTTTAAAACTGTCCCATAGCATTTCTCTCCCTTTGCCAGTCTCTTCTGCAAGCTGGTATAAAAAAAAAAAAAAAGCAACAATATCCTCCTTTGTAGTCTCTGTGTGTAGCCCTGGGCTGGGGAAAAGGAAGCTTTAAGCTTCTGTGAGGTAAATGCCGGGAACCGTCTTAGGTGACTTACCAGAAGACAGCAGGAAGTGATGTGTGTGTGTGTTTGTGAAGGAAGAGGCACAGAGCCAGGGCCTTCCATCAGTGACAATGTCACACTTCCAGTTGAGGAGTTTGATGTTACCTTTGACCTCTCTTGGGTCCCTCATGAACATAATAAAAAACCAAATCAGTGCAGTACAGAACCACCAACTCCTAAGATGCTGAAGGCACTGCCCTTGATCCCGCCTTTCTGCAGGTCCCAGGAGACACAGGCTCAGAACTAAGTTTCTTCTTTGGTCATCTCAGTGCTTACTCATTCAATAAACTACTCCTTTTTTCTGAGAAATAGGCATATTCAAGTAACTGAAGACAGAGACCATGTGTTTTTAATCCTACTGGCCAATGCCCAACACAAAGCAATGGAAAAAAACCAACCTGGGAAACAGGAGCTCTGGAATCTACTCCTGGCCATGTCCCTGACCTCGTGAGTTCTATAAAATGACAGGACCAGGTTTTATGACATCTACAGAGATGTCACTGCTGGAGACAACAGTGGTAGGGCTGTGCACTGAGAAACATTCACTGATAAGTTTGCACTGTTGGCACCATAGCCAAGCCTTCCCACAATTGACCATGACCTGGTATTCCTCCCCTACTGACATGCAGAGACAGCAACTGTTCTATCTGTCCCCACCTCCCTCAAGGCTGTCGAACTTCATCACTGCTATGTGCTTTGGTTACGTCTTCCAACTTTTGAAAGTTCAGAATAACTGTCATCTCCTACTCTTACCTTCTGTTTGGCCATGGCTTTGGTCCTGGGGAAGGAATCTTTCTGGAGAAAGAGCTAAATGACACTGTCAGGTCTCTCCTCCCTGTTCTGAGTCCTTAAAGGAGAGTGTGCTTGCTATTTAAATGTTATGACATTCATAGAAGAAGCACATATTGTCAGGGTTCAGTAGCTATGCCGGGCTGTGCTGCTGAGGCAGTACACCGAAGTATCCTACTTGGCCAGTGTGAAGGTTGAACAGGAGCTGAGCCTGAGAGCCGCCTGGCAGGCATAGTGTTGCATGTATAATATGAACACGCTGATACTTGTTCTTTTTCCAGAGACTCTTTCCTTCCATTTTTTTTCCTATCTTATTAATCCCACATGAATATTCCTAACAAGTTTATGCTATGATTTTTGAACCACCATTTCTCCTTTTTTTGAATTTATCTCCCCGGCAGACCCTGCCCACTTATACCCCCAGCTTTCTGATGCCTGAGGAACCCACTGTCTCCACAGAGCAGGCAAAGTAGGTCACTTTCCTGTCTGGTTTCACTGCAAAATCCCTGCATACATTTTTCCCCTATTCTATTCTCAAAACAGAGCAGCCACCACTATCCCGTGAGGCCTTGGCAATCCCCTATGAAGGTCTTGGTCATACTTGAAAGCAGTGGGCTTTTCCCCCAAAGCCTAATGTTTAATCTCTCTCTCCCTCTACTTTTCTCTCCATTTTTTCCTCAATAGCACAGTGTTAGAAGGGCCTGGCCACACATGGAGGATATTACAGGAATAGGGCCGGCAAAGCGTGCCCAGCTGTGAAACACTGCATTTAAACTACTTTAGTTTGCTTACTGAGCAACTCCTCCCCTGCCAAGAAACCGTGAACCTTGGCAGATTTGTGGTTTGTGTTATCTTCAGGTGGAAAAGTCAGCTGAGCCACCAGAGATGCCCTTCTCCCTCTCCAAAGGAGCTACTGGAAGGGACAGCTACCCTTTGGCCTCTAGACTGAGTTTTTAGAGGAAATGGATTAAACTACAATCACCGGGCTAGGATCTCTGCACTGGACAGCTCTGTGCAGATGAACTCAGTGACTCTAGCTCTCCCATGCAATCAGAAAAAGGAACAAGAAGGTGGAAACGAGAGCATGAGCCTCAGGATGGCCTGAGTGTTGCTTTTTTAAAGCATGATTAAATTTTTTTCAAAAATTGAAAGATCTGTTCTTTTTCTTCCCTCCTCCCAGACCTAAGACCTCCAGTGGGAATTTGACCTGAGGATAGATTGCCACACCAGACATTGATTCCCTGAAAGCCAACCCATTTCAAGGTGTCCCCCATTAATTTATTGACTGAAAACAGAAATTTTGCCCAAGGCCAGAACTCACAATTGGTCCCAGTTGACCTGAAATGGATTTCCACAAGTGGCCAGGGAGCCAGTCTCCTTTAGCAGGACCCTTCCTTGGGCCACTCTTTCCTGATCCCCTCTCCTGCCTCCGCTCTTCACATTAATAATTGAGCGCTCAGCAAGCTTCATTAGTTGATGGCACACAAACAGCTGCTCAAAGGATTTGCAACTGGATTGACCCTCAGCCACCTACCGGTGTAGACATCACGTGTGAGAGACAGCTGTGGGCTGAGCAGCCGCTTCTCAATTGTGACATTATTCTCTTGTTTTTCTTTTCCATCTCGTGTGATTAAGTAAAAGAAAAGCCAGTGTTCTCACAGTGGCTCTTTGCATTATGTTGAAAATCTCCATTTCTATTTGCTTTCACATAAATACAAAATAGCTGTTATTTTTATTCCTGAAAAGTATCTCTAACACGTCAGCTACCAAAGAACAAAGGAATAGGAGAGTCCTGCAGTGTTCTTCTGGGTAATACTATGGGTAGCATGTTCATGCAGCAATCTGACTTAGACAGGAAAACTCAAGGTTATTTTTTATAGCTGGGAAATGGGCTGATATTTTCCACGATTAAAGCGTGACTCTTCTTTTCTCTCCAATTATGGGACATGTGTTGACTTCCTCAGTGGCCTGAAGCCAAATTCAAGATGCCCCTGTTGGACCAGGAGGCCCATAGGCTAGAAACCAAATTATTTTTCTTTAGAGAAACAAAACCAAATCCTGAGACCAGCTCACTGCAGGTACCAGGGAATGTGACCTATCTGTGTCACAGGCTGGCAAGGGACAGGTCAAAGGAACAAGGTAAGACTCACATACACGCTCATGCTCATCTCTCAAGTGACAGCAATTGCTTTTAAAATTACAAATTGTATGAGAAACACACAGAACAATGCTGTACAGTTTCTCCCTCAACCAAGGGTACACCCGGCTAAGTGGTTGTTTGAAAGCATTGATTTCTTATATTGCTGTACAGAGCTGAAGCCCAGCACTGTCCTGAATGGCTGCTGTTGTCCTCCCTGCTGGTTATGACCTCCGAGGTGCTGTCTTAGGCAGGCACAGGAAGAGAGAGGGTCAGCAAACTGGAGCTGGAATCAAATGCTGACTCCCACTCTCTGCACCCTGCCTTGGAGTGGAGCCACACCACCCACGGGGAGAGACACAGACTGCAGAACCACAAAGCACTCTGGACACTCCACCGACCCCCACTCCCTTGGCAGACTCGTGGGGGGATGTGGAGATGGACACGGTCCTCCCTTCCCAAGGGCCCAGGTCCTCCCTCAATTTCAACAGCGAAGAGCCCTTGCTTTCCTGAATTGGTCTTCTCCATTCTTTGCAGGAATTGCTCTTCGGCTGTGCCATCCGTATCCTAGGGAAGGTGGGTTCTCTGGGTCTCTCCTCCCCCTCATCCTTGTCTCTGCCTGTAACTCTCCCCTTTTTGCCTCTCTGCCCTTTCCAAGCTCATTACTCTCTTACTGTTCTCTTCCTTTTCTGGAAAGATCTGCAAGGGAAATTTTTGTGATGATAAATTTCAGTAATACTAATTAAAGAAAAAAAAAGCCTTCAAATAAAAGCTAAGACCAGAAGGTAGATTCAGTTTTAATGAAGAATTCTTCTCCTACCTTGCTTTTATGTTGCTGCTTTTTATCTCTTCATCAAGGAAACTGTATTCCATCAAGCCTGGGGCTATGATAAATAACTTACAAGGATGCGGATTGTACATTACTCTCCTGACAGAATGACTCAACTCTGATAGGTATTATCTGCATTCTTTAAATGGTTTCCTGTAGGGGTAAATCCTGGCTGGCCCAGAAATACAAAACCATTGGAGGATAAAATGGCTAGAGGCGACTTGTTTGGCCCAACCTGATTTCCTTGCAAGAGGTTGCTTATAACATACAGCTACCTTCAAAAAGGCATCAGCAGGTGAGGAACAGCTGGCGAGCTCAAGTAGGCTTTAGGCTGGTAGCCCGTGGGATGTTGCAAGGAGAAAGGGCAAGGTGGGACAGACTAGGAGAGGTGTGAACATCCTTGGAACTGATTCTCAGCCTGCTTCAGAAATATTCCTGCCAAGTGCCTTGCCAAAGAAGTAGAATTCCACACAGGACGGCTCAGGGGCTGAGCCCCCACTTTGAACTCGAGCCTTTTGGCATGCTCCTTTGCATCTGCTCAAACAGACTCGGGGCAGCTTGTATCAGTCCAGTGCTGGCCAAGGTCTTGTCTCTTCTACAGTATGAAAGGGAGCTCTGGTAAAATGATGACTCTTGGTATCTGACAGGCCGTGACCCACAGAAAACTCTGAGCTCAGACAGAAATACAAAATCAATCGGGTTTCATCTGAGCCGTTCTCTGGCTGGCCAGACCTTTTGATGCTTCTCAGATGTAAATTCTGCAGTCCCACAAAGGCTTAGAAGGGCAACTGTAGGCTTTGATTTTTTACTTTATCGTGTAATTGGGGTGGCAATTTTATTGATGAGTTCTGCACTGGATCAGCGGGCTTATTAATCTGCTTTTTTAGTCAAGTATCTTGACAGGACTTCATTGAAAAATGATTGTGGTATCTATAACAAGGCTCCCGGGGGGCACAAAACATAGGTTACTGACGTCAACATTTTATTACAAAGACACCCAGCCAAGTGGGGTAAAGACCCTATCAAGTCAGGGTAATGAGGAAGACCTGATGGGGCCGACACCTTCTTCTTCCTGAATTACTGCAGTTGGCTTCTTTGCTTGTGATAAGGTGAATCCACATCCACACTCCAGCTGAAATGACCTTACTGAGGTGCAAACCCTGCCCAGCCTGTACCTGCAGAGCCAAGGAGGTCTGCCCATTGCTCTTGGCATAGAGGCCAGAAGGCTCATTTGGCATAGCACCCTGAGCATCCTGTAGGCCTAGCTCCTGCCGCCTGGCTGAGACCCCAGCAGGTGCATCTGGCAAGCCCACTGCTGGGAAAATGAGGCTGGCAATTCCCTTCTAGCCCCTCAGGACAGTTCATCTATCACTTCCTAGAGACTTTTTAAAGGCATTTGTGGCATTTAACCCCACCGTCCTTAAATACTAGATTGTATATTGCTAGGAACAGGGACTGTGTTATTATACCCATGTTTGGCTATGTTGCACTAAACATCATACTGCATCTCATGGGCTTTCTTTTCTCTGCAGTATTCCCCCATCTGTGGACTCTGGTTTGGCATCTGTCTTTCCAGCCAGGCTCATATCTCTGGGAGTTTGTTTGATGCATTCACAGCCCCTAGCACAGTTCTGGGCGTGTTGTGTGGCTTCAGTACACATTCGCAGAGTGACACCTGTTTGCAAAGCTGGACACAAGGGCCAGGACATTGAGGAGTGCCCCATCTAAAGCATCAGTCAGACCCTTTCTGTCCTAGTGAGAATGGGACAAAACCTCCCACATGACTACATGATGCTTAATGAAATGATGGCTCCATGCTTTCCTCTTAGACATCTTTCTGTGTGGTGTAAGAGGTATAGTCACTGAACTTTGGCATCTCTTTCTCTTACATACATCCATATACAAAGGAAAATATAGGATTGGGGATATAGCTCAGTGGCAGAGTGCCTGCCTGGCAAGCACAAGTCCTAATTTTGACTTTTTTTTTTTTTTTTTTTTTGCCTAAGTGTTTGATTCTTGCTCCCAAAACACACACGCACACACACGCACGCGCGCGCGCACACACACACACACACGAAAACATAAACTAAAAACATTATCCTAGTTTTCTAAACTTCTTCACATTGACTCAACCTCTGCTGACTTGCCCCAAATATTCAGGGTGGCCAGTGTCCCCTGCTTCCTGCAGTATTGTCCTCTATGCCGTAGGGAATGTCCGTGTGATGCTCTTTCTTAAAAGGATGAACTGGTCTCTAATTGGGATTTTTTTCCATAACACGGATACTACCATTTTGCAAGTTTGGGGACTACTGCTTTGTAGATCTTACTGGGTGAAAGGCGTTAACAACAGGCCCAATGTATGTGTCTTCCTCCAGTGGGACAGAGATGGAAAGGCTCTGTCACCTAGTACGCCACCAAGAACAACAGCCAACTCTCATGGCTCAGTTGTTTCTGCTGAAAGTGATTGTAAGCTATCATCAGTGTTGATACTGATGATGACTTCAGAGTTAATAAAATGTGAATAGATGTCTTGCTTAGAATTGGTGCAACAGCTAGGTGTTATGGCATGTCTGTAATCCCAGAAATTGGGAGGCTGAGGCAGGAGGAGTGCTGTGAGTTCGAGGCCAGTTTAGGCTACAAAGTAAGTTCAAGGACAGCTCAAACTGCATTGTGAAACTCTATCTCAACAAGACAAAAAAAAAAAAAAAGATATAGAGAGTTACTCTTCAAATTACAAATAATTTCATATGCAAAATCTACTTTAACTGAAAGCATTCTGTGTGCCAAGACTGTATTTGGTTCATTAACGCACAATCTAAGCAAAATTTCCATGTGTGATGGTCATATCCTAATATAAAACAGAGCTACTATAGTTCCTACTGTCTCCAGAACTCTGCGTTGACCTAGATATTATTCACAATGAATAATTCAATATCCCAAAGAAATTGACTTCCATAATTTTCTAATCAGAAATTATCTTCATAATCACTAAGGAAGTATTGAGTTCAGTATAGTTTCATTAATCAGAGACAGTCAACAATAAATCTTGAAGGCTGGTCATCTGTGAATTGTGTATATTTTTTAAAATTAAAATTTTTGATTAATCTGACATTTTCTATGTGGTTGTTTAAAGCCAGCTATTAAAAATTAAAATGCAAAGACCCATGTGATTAACTCAAGGGTGGGCTATGTAACTAGCAATGTTAATCTTTTTGGGCCTCGGATTCTGCTTATGGAGTAGCACATAATGAAACACAAAAAAGTCTTCTTAAGACCTTGTTGCTTAAATTTTTTGAGGAAGTCTATACAAATTTTATGCAAAAATACAATAAACTTTTGGCATAAATGAGTTAATCTCAGTCTTTGTTTTGAAAAAACTGGGACACTACAAATAATTTCAAAAAGTATCTTAAAATTGTCAAGTTAGTTAAGAAACAAAATCACATTTAATTATCTCTGGTTGAAAAATACAGGCATGGCATTAAAGTAGGAACTAGAAGACTGTGATTTGTCCTCCAAAGGCTAAAAATTACTCAGTTGGATAAACCCCCCACCCATCAATTTAGCAATAAATTGGATAAATTCACCATCAATTTAGCAATTTTCACGGAAACCAGAAGTGTGTGGGTGTGTGGGTGTGTGAGTATGGGTGTGTCCACAAATAACCAATCAGTGCAAGTCTAAGCTCATCTGCAGATTTATCCAGAAAAAGTTACCTGTTAAGCCCAACTTCCTTCTGGGCACTGAGCCCACCTGCAGGCAGCTCCGATGGACACGTGGCGACATCAACATGCTCCCCTCCTGCCATGTGATCTGACATGTGGTTGGTGTCTGAGTGGGAAGAGTTGTCCTGGGCAGAGCAGTAAGTTGTTGCTCAGTCTCAGGACTGCCAGTGTCTTCTGCACAGTGAGAAGGGCAGTTAGCAAGGGAGACAAACACAGGTATGCAGGAGGATGGGACTGTGCATAAGACCAGGCTCAGCCCTGCCCAGGCAGAGATGAGGCCCATGGTAGTGCCCACATGGTGAGGGGTACTTAGGGTTGCATTATTCCTTTTTATTTTCATTCATTCATATTGTGTGTGTGTGTGTGTGTGTGTGTGTGTATGTGTGTGTGTGTGTTTGAGAAGGGGTCTCACCCTATGTAGTCCAGATGACTTCAAACTCACAGCTGTCCTGCTTCAGCCTCCCAAGTGCTATGGTTAAAGGCCTGAGCCACCATTCCTGGTGATTTGTTCCTTTTTAATATTAGAACAGGCAGCACTCCCACCTGAGAACCAGGCCTGTTTCCATGTAGCACAAAAGCCAGCCCTTGCAATTAGTTTTCAGATAAGATATCCCAGCTGACTCTGGGGCGGGCTCCTAACAGGGGCTGTGTTTAGGGTGAAGGCAAGGGTAGGGGTCAGGATAGGGGTCAGGGTCAAGGTCAGAGCAGAAGGGAATGTGTTCATGGGTGGAGGTTGTGGCAGACACTGATCACCTCTAACCCAGCAAGAGGATCCATGATACTCAGGAGAGGAAGGGACCAGAACCTTGGGCCCTGGCCCTTCTCCCAAAATCAGGGCCAGTGCCCAACAGGCTTTCCAGATTTCCAGGCTGTACCCATGGACCGCACAATGCATCCTGAGGGCTCCTCAGAAAGGTCTTCATTTAGAGGCCAGAAGGAAGAAATGAATTGTAGGCAGAAGAGTACCTTAATATGTAACGTGAACATAGTCATCTTGTTGCAGTAGAGACACAAGACAGACTGAAAGCTCAGGGCCGCCCTGCTCAATAGGTTAGACAGCAGCTCTGCTGGCACCTGCCACCTCAGGCCAGCAAGAGTGTCTTCACTGGTGTGTGCCTCCCAAGGGGCCTGTCCTGGCTTGCAGAAAAGAGACTTGAGCTGAGGAGGAAAAGCAATCTGTTTTATTTCCTCTCCTCCCTCCTTCTTCCTCTTCTTTCCCCTTAACTCCCTCTAGTGGCTGGTTAGCCTGTCCTCAGGCCCCTACCCTTTGTTCTCTATACCCTCTCCCTCCCTTCCTCCTAACTTCCAAGATTTTTCTTACCAGAGGCAGGTCTGGGTCTTCGGTCCTCCAGGTCTGCGAATGACCTTGAACTGGCCTGGGTCATGGTTTGGCTCCTTCTACCCTCCCAACCATCCTCTAGGATGCAGACGGGGTCCCCGGGTGTCAGCAGAGCCGGGACACACAGAGCAGAGACTTCTGAACCTTCTCGGGGGTGAGGCAGCAAGCAAGGTCCAGAAACAGACTCATTTCTCCAGCGCTCCTGCTCCTCCCAGTCGGAGTTCCTGGATTCTTTACCTGGTAGGGAGGGTGGGGAAGGAGAAAAACAAATGGCCCAGGTGGGCCTTGAGCTTGCCATCTTCCTGCCTCTGCCTCTCAAGCAGCTGGGTTTATTGCTGTGCACTGCTGTGCCTGGCTATTTGCTTATCTTTTACATTTTTTTCCTCATATTCAAGACAAAGATGTTTGCTATCAAAAGCTAAGGATTGGCGCATCCTCTCCTGATTCCATCACTGATAAACCCTGCAGGCACAGATGCCCTCTGTTTGAATAGCCAAAGTGGGGAGTCACCAGGTGAATATGGCACACAGGTTAACAAGGACCAGGCCTAGAGGACTGTTGTGATAATGTCACCTGTCACTTGCTAGAAATGGTGATCAAGCCAGTAGGGCCAGAGCGCAGAAGGAGCTCTCATTTGAGACGAGGCCTAGTGGATAGGGCTGTGCCCGCAGGCATAGCTTAGAGGAACGAAGATATGAGCATAGATGGCACCTGAAAATGAGCATAAATAAGCAAGCAGGGAGAACGTGCCCAGTGAGGCCAATGGCCAGCTCCTTGTGTGAACGCAGCTGCAGGCTGCACCACGGTCACAGCGGGACGCGTTACCCACCGATCCGTGGCTGGGGAGGGCCAGATGACTTCCGCTGAGACCTAGCCCGGAGATAGAATTAAAAATTTGGATGTCGAAGAGTCCTATGGGAAGGATGGCAAGAAGAAGGGACAATGAGGGGCCATGTGGGAAAAGAAAGGAATGCCGCCACTGGGCTCCGTTCAGGGCTTCATCTAGCCACAGATGTCACAGAGCTTTTGTTATGTTGTAGACTGAGAAATCTGGGGAGAAGCCCATGGAGGAAGCCATTCACGAAAGCAACGTGGCTTGCTGCTTGGCGCGACTGTGATTTGGACCAGGACAGCTGAGTCGTTTGCACAGCTTTCTCTGGGCTTCACGGGGTGAGGGGGTGGGGGAGGGTAGAGCTCGGGAGCAAGGGGTGGGGGTGTTGAGGAATGGAAGAAGGTCCGTGACTAACCGCTGAGTGGAACCTAAACAAACACACTCAGCAAACATAGCTGTCATCACAACGTGGATGCTGGGCTCCGAGCTGCTGCGTGTCCCGACGCGTAACTCCAGATCCGAGCTTTGTTTTGCAGGAGAGCGTGATCAGCTCTGTCACTGGTGTATGTAGGCTTTGGGACGGTTGGATGACAGGGACTGGCAGCCCTGGGGGATTTCGGTTTGGATGAAAGCTGGAGAGGAAA
>NDGN011453925.1:9712-24030 GCA_002564285.1 Tympanoctomys barrerae
CCTTTGTCATATCAGCCACCATTAATAAAATCTTCAAGGGAAATATCAGTCCCTTGTACTGACAGGAATTTGCAGTTAACACCATATTTCCTATAGGTAATAGTCCCTAAAGAGGGAATTGAAGAGAAGGAAACTCAAATAATGTGATGTACGGGGAACAGCAGCCTCAGGGACACTGGATATTGTTGGAGATGGAGGACAGAGAGGAAAAATGAGATGACAGAAAATTGAAATGGAAAGCCATGAACAAGACTGATCAGGTCCAGTGTAGAACTGGGTGGTAAAAGGAGCCCAAGTGCTATTAATGGTCACTTCTGTAGAGCTGTAGCCGAGGACACAATTGTGCCTGTGGGCCAGGTCCAATGTCTGAGGCAGAGACTTGGTTTCAAACCTAGAGCTGGTGGAACCTGGGCCTGTAAGCATCCTGACACCTCCTCTACTATGAGGCTGTAGTAGAGTGGTCAACACTGAAGGTGACTGATACATTTATTGAAGTAAAACAATAAGGCTGTCCTCTAATTGGGAGGCAGTGAGATTCATTTTATACCCAGGTTTTTTTTTTTTTTTTTTTTTTTTTGTGCTACCAGGGATTGAATTCAGGACCCTGTGCTTGCTAGGCAAGCATTTATTCTACTGAGCTATCTCCCCAGACCCCATTATGTGTTTTAAAAACAAGCAAGTAAGGGGGCTGGGGAGATAGCTCAAAGGCATAAGCACCTACTTGGCAAGCACAAGGTCCTGAGTTCAATCCCTGGACCTGCATGCCATCTAGGTCCCACATGCAACACTTGGGAGGCTGAGACAGGAGGATCACTACATTTTCAAGATTAGCCTGGGGCTACAAAAGTGAGCACAGGGCCAGCCCAAATTGCATAGTGAGACTCTGTCTCAAAAACAGAGCAAACAAAAATAGCCAAGTCTTAAATCTAAAGTCCCAGGTTTAGATCAAAGTTCTGTTTCTTTCGGGTAATATCCCTGGCATCTGGAACAAATCAACCTTGCTGTAATTTGGGGGTGGGAGGGAATGGATAACAAAGCATAAGCAGGTTATTAAAAAGATTAAGACTCTGTTCATTGCTGTAAGAATCATAAATGCTATGTAAATTATTCCTGCCAGTGTGTCTAAATTTTTGTGTCCAAAAGATTTTATCAAACTGTTTTAGACTTTGAAGTTTCTGCAGGGACACTGAAAAATGTGACCAGTTGGAGAAGTGTGTGGATGCAGCCATGTGGCTCGTTTTGGCAGGCTCAGCACTCCTGGTTGATTATTTTCACCATTCCTTTTCAGTGGATTCTCACCCCACTGTGCTGCCTTTTCAGATCCTGTAAAATCTAAAAACATGAAAGGCACAATGACAGCACACACTGGAAATTCTCTGCATAGCACTTGTAGTATTTCATAGGTTATTTCAAACCCTATCAAATAAAAGCAACAGTTTTATAAAAAGATAAACTTCAAAAAGAATTTTCAGGAAGATTTCAGGAAAAGTAAATAGAAGTTTTAAGGTATAACTCTTGTCTTACCCACCTTCTTTTTGTGATCTGATAGGTGGCATAGTTTTGTTTAAATATTGCAAGTGACTTATTACCACTTCTGGGTTTATTATCATTTAATTAATAAGTAACTTGTATGCAGGAACATTTTTACTTATGTCAAGGACTTGGCTACTGGCCTCTGTTAATATGATATTCTTTATAATGTTAACAAGTGAGAATTTTACACAATGCAATTTGTAATAATGTAAACTGATGAGACGATATTGAGGGCTGCATTTGACCATATAGTTGATGTCTTTAGCCACTGTTTGTATGTGTTTCACCTTCAGGATATCTGCAGGAAGCGTACTTATGGACCAAACAAGTCCTGACTATCATGGAGAAATCCATAGTCTTGTTGCGAGAGGTGACTGATGGCTCCCTGTATGAAGGAGTGGCATATGGCAGCTACACCACCAGATCTCTGTTCCAGTATCTGTTCCTTGTGCAGAGGCACTTTGGCATCAACCACTTTAGCCATCCTTGGCTTAAACGACACTTTGCATTTATGTATAGAACCATCTTGCCAGGTATAGTAAAGCTTCAGAAGTGTGAAAACATTATGTGATTGTAATTTTTAAATTATGAAAATGAATTCTGTGAGGTTTATTACATTGCATTTAGAATATTTTTCCATTAAGATATATATTGAATGAGAGAGCTCCACATAGCTGGACAGTTTGGGATCTAACATGAAGATTTGTGATTTAGGTATTATAAAGCTTGGCACTAATCAAATATAATTTTTATACTCCACAATAGTACCTTTTTATATGTAAGTATAAGGTTAGTATATGATCTTAATGGTTATATATACATATATATGTGTGTACATACACTTTACATAAGCTTTAAAGCTCATAAACTCACTTTTATTCATCTAAATAAAATAGAAACATCAGTAGTTTCTAGTCTTCCTTTTTCTGTGATTCCTGATCAATCCTATTATAGTTTTTAGTTTTTAGTAATATAATTTTAGTTTTCAAAGTGTTCCAAATACTGCAGAAATGATTCAAAAGATGAAAAGATATGTATACATTTTAATGTTTTCTTTAAATATTTGCAATAGTATAAAATATGAAATTCAAAAAAAGGCAGTTGCTATAAAAATTCTAATGTGTATTGCTGTGTAGCTTAGTCTTCTGAGAGAACTGGATTTAATAATTTGTTTATTTCTAGGAAAGCTTTGAAACTCCCTTCTGAAACATGACTAAAATATTAGAAAAGTTTGGAAGGTAATGTTAGATAGATTTTTCCCCAGAACATAAATTTTTTATTTTGTGATTCCAGATCTGCCACAAAGAATCCAGTACCTAAATCTTTTTGTTCTGGTTGCCTATACATAGACTAGATAAAATTTCCTTTAATAGATTAGTTATGCAAAATACAACAGAGCAACTTTTTTAGCATTAGTTTAGACTTACATTAAGCGCTATATTACTTTACTGCTTGTTACATATGCAGGAGAGGTCTATTTTGCAGATCATCTTGATAAACAAGGACCATACCTGTAAGTAGGGAACCTTTAGGGTTCCTAGTGCTTGGTAATTTAAACTTTGATCTAACAGCCAGCCACTTCTGGCTTGGATCTGTTAGGACTGTGTTTGGGCTACTTCCCAATCTGGAAATGGCACTAGGAGAACTTCTAACATGAGCACTTGCGAGGATATTCATGCGTATTAGCTCATCCAACTTATATTTAGTGTCTATAAGCCAGACAGCATACCAAGAATGGGACTTAAAGGAAAATAAAATATCTGCTTTCAAGGAACTCATTGACTTGAAATGTGATTTTAGGAGTATCACATTTTACAGTAAGATTTACTTGGAAGAGCATTAACTAAACTGTTAAAAAGTAACTATTTAAATGTAAACACAGTCATGGTAGCATTTTGGAAGAAATTCTCTTTTGTCAATCTATTTTCAACCACAGTCTCTTTGTATGCATGTATATATGTATGTAATGCATGCATGCATGTATGCATGTATGTATGTATGTATGTATGAATATTGCTCCAGTTGATGGCCAGGTAACAATTATTTCTGTCTCGCTCCCAGTTTTCTTCCATTCTTCCTTTTTAAGATTACCGGGAGTGCATCCAGTCTTACTTTTTTCTTGCTTATTCAAATCAGTAACGACACCTGACTTTGTGATCCTGGTACTTTGTTTAACTTCCAGCAGTACATGCTGTCAGACTGTGTTCTGTGAATTGGGTTTTTATCTGGATCTTTTTTTTTTTAACTTGGCACAGAGTCCCGCTATGTAGCTGGGACTCGTAGTGATCCTCTCGTCCCAGCCTCCCCAGTGCTGGGATTACAGGCATGTGTCACCACACCCGGTTTCGGTGGCCATCATAGCCCATACAGTACCAGGGATCAAACCCAGGTACTTGTGCTTGCCAGGCAGGTACTTAGACTGCCGAGCTATCATCTCCCCAGACCCAATCTGGGTCTTTATATACTGTATAACATCCATTTTATTGGAGGTCCTTTTAAAGCACTTTATTATATTGTCTTGCAAATTGAGCTGTGGGAGAGCTGGTACCATTGCAGACTCAGAACTCCTGACCACAAGAAGATACATATGTAGTCATACCTAGCATGCACACTGAAAAATGAGAGTGGGCCATGTGTATACACACTAATAGGTGTGGCTTGTTTGTTACCAGTAACATGTTATCATATCACAAATACAAACTTACAAGATTTGTGGAAGACTTTCAGGAGAATTATGATTAATGGCACGGATTGAATGTGGACATTGTGGTTTTGTTTATTTTTATCCAAGATACACAATTGATCATAATTTGTAAGTAGATTGGAAATTTGCAAGTAGGTTGGAAATCATTGCTTAGATCTTTATCGGAGTATATAATTTTAAACCTGTTAATTTGTTCATCTTTCTTCTCCAGGATTTCAAAGAACTGTGGCTATTGCAGACTCAAACTACAACTGGTTTTATGGTCCAGAAAGCCAGTTAGTGTTCCTGGATAAATTTGTCATGCGTAATGGCAGTGGAAACTGGCTGGCTGACCAGATCAGAAGGAACCGTGTGGTGGAGGGTCCAGGAACTGCATCCAAGGGGCAGCGCTGGTGCACTCTGCACACAGAGTTTCTCTGGTATGATATGGTTAGCTGGCCTTATGAGAAATTGTACCTGGAATACTATTCATGCTGAGCACTAACTTTTTTGTATTTAAAAAGAAAAATTGATCTAAAAAAAAAGTTATCCTGAAAAAGAACAGTGAAATATTTTATGTTGTTTTGGTAAGTGGAGCATTATAATCTTCTAACAGGAAAGCTGTTCCTAAACTTTGAAGAGTGTTAAAAGTGTCTGACAACTTCACTTTGATAACTAAAGGACCGTGTAATTTTTTTGCTGTAATCTTTTAAGCCCAGAAGTTTCACTCTCCTTTGAAAGTATTGCCAAATATATTGTTGGCATCCAATAAGTTGAAAATTATAGGGAATCAGTTATTTATTAATCCTTACTGTCTTTGAGAAATGGAAGTTTACAGCCAACTCCAAAAGGAGTCTTATATAGTTTTTTCATTATTTTTTCAAAGTTTAAGCAATTAGAAAAATATTAGTAAAGTAGTAACTATCTATTGTTTAGCATTTGAAAAGCTATTTTCGCAAAATAACTATGTATATTAACCTACTCCTTTCATGGATATGGAGGAATTACATAATAGTGTTTACACTTCATAAGTAAAAAGCCAGACTATAATACTGACGATAGGAGTGAGGTTAATGATAAGTCTAAATGTAGTTAAAAACCTTCTCTTAAACGAGTGTACAAAACCAGCCAAAACAAAGAGAAGGATGACTAGTTTAGTTTGTGTCTGTATTTGTTAAGTCACATTAGTGATACCAACACTATGCAGTAGAAATATGATTTCTGATGTCCTGAACCTGAGACTGCAGGCTACAGCTGGTTTTATGGTTCAGAAAGCCAGTTACTGTTCTAAAATCAAACACCAATAAGAGTAATTCTACTTCAGGTGATTGGCTCAGTAGGAAAAAGGACATAAGAGCTAATAACAGGAGTCTACCTCTCTACCCTTGAGCAGCAAATGATATGATAGTTCAAGGCAGTTACCCCAAATCAAAAATAAACAGTCAGTTCTATTTTTACTTTTTGGAGATTTTCTGACTTCAAAAACCTATGTTTTTAGTCAGTGTAAAAATTTGTTATATTATTTTATCATTAAACATTTACTATAAATAAAATATTTCCTAAAATTCATGACATAATCTGCAAAGTAAAGCAAAATATTTGAATCTGGCCTAAACCCTCCAAGATTAGTTTTCTAAAATTTTGTCTGTTTATATTCTTTGAGAAACACTTGACAATGAATTATACCTAATCTATGAAGTTCTACTCTGTTTTAATTTATGACTTTTTATAGGAAGAACTGTTTTCAAATCAAACATTCAATAGTATCAGTTCTGCTAGAACAGTTCTTTACTACAACACAAGGCTTGTTAGCATACAGATCCTAGCAGGAAGTTTCTTACATCAGGAGCTAGAAATCGTATCCTAGATCTCAACTAGAAATGGAAAGGAAACAGTTGAATCTGTGAGCTCCAGTAATTTAGGTGGCAGCTCTGAAATTGTCCAGCAAAGAAGGTCTATGCAGAGATTAGCAGCAAAAATTAGGTCAGTGTCAAACCCAAGGATCATAGTTGTAAAGATTCACTCTGTTCTGGTCACCACTGGTTTTTGCTGTGTGTGCCAGATACTGGTGTGTTTTCAGAAATACTCTTAATACTGTCTACCTGACTATAGTTCTGGGTAGTATTTGTATGTTGTTTTTTATAGCTTTATCATGTAGCATCACTGTTCTGGAAAATTATTTTCATTTTCATCAGAAAACCATTTAATTTGTTAAAATTAACCCCTCTAGGTATGATGCCAGCCTGAAATCAATTCCTCCTCCAGATTTTGGCACCCCTACATTGCATTATTTTGAAGACTGGGGTGTTGTGACTTACGGAAGTTCACTACCTGCAGAAATTGACCGCTCTTTCCTTTCCTTCAAGTCAGGGAAACTTGGGGGACGTGCAATATATGACATTGTCCACAGAAACAAATACAAAGACTGGATCAAAGGATGGAGGAATTTTAATGCAGGGCATGAACATCCTGACCAGAACTCATTTACTTTTGCTCCTAATGGTGTACCTTTCATTACTGAGGCTCTCTATGGGCCAAAGTACACTTTTTTCAACAACGTTTTAATGTTTTCTCCAGCAGTGTCAAAGAGCTGCTTTTCTCCCTGGGAAGGCCAGGTCACAGAAGACTGCTCATCTAAATGGTCTAAATACAAGCATGACCTGGCAGCAAGCTGTCAAGGGAGAGTGGTTGCAGCAGTGGAGAAAGATGGAGTGGTGTTCATCCGAGGAGAAGCTGTGCGAGCTTATAGCCCCCAGCTGAAGCTGAAGAGCATTCAGAGGAATCTGATCCTCCTCCACCCACAGCTTCTCCTCCTTGTGGACCAGATACACTTGGGAGAGGAGAGCTCTCTTGAGACAGTAGCAAGTTTCTTCCACAATGTGGATGTTCCTTTCGAAGAGACAGTGGTAGATGGGGTCCATGGGGCTTTCATCAGGCAGCGAAATGATCTGTATAAAATGTACTGGATGGATGACACTGGTTACAGTGAGAAAGCAACCTTTGCCTCAACGACATACCCTCGGGGCTATCCCTACAATGGGACAAACTATGTGAATGTCACCATGCACCTCCGCCGGCCCATCACTAGGGCAGCTTACCTCTTCATAGGACCATCTGTGGATGTGCAGAGCTTCAGCATCCATGGGGACTGGCAACGACTGGATGTGTTCATAACCACCAGTGAGCATGCCTATGCAACTTACTTGTGGACAGCTGACACCACGGGACATTCTGCCTTTGCACAGGTCATTGCAGATCATCAGAAAATTCTGTTTGACCAGAGTTCTGCCATCAAGAGCACCTCTGTCCCTGAGCTGAAGGACTATGCTGCTGTTGTGGAACAGAACCTGCAGCATTTTAAGCCAGTGTTCCAACTGCTGGAGAAGCAGATCCTGTCCCGAGTCCGGAATACGGCAAGCTTTAGGGAGACTGCTGAGCGCCTGCTAAGATTTTCAGACAAGAGACAGACTGAGGAAGCCATTGACAGGATTTTTGCCATATCACAACAGCAGCAGCAGCATAGTAAGTCAAAGAAAAGCCGAAGGGGAGGGAAGCACTACAAATTTGTGGATGCAGTCCCTGATATTTTTGAACAGATTGAAGTCAATGAGAAAAAGATTCGACAAAAAGCTCAGATTTTGGCACAGAAAGAGCTACCCATAGATGAAGATGAGGAAATGAAAGACCTTTTAGATTTTGCAGATGTAACATATGAAAAGCATAAAAATGGGGGCTTGATGAAAGGTCGGTTTGGACAGGCACGAATGGTGACAACTACACACAGCAGAGCCCCGTCACTGTCTGCTTCATATACCAGACTGTTCCTAATTCTGAACATTGCAATTTTCTTTGTCATGTTGGCAATGCAACTGACATATTTCCAGAGGGCCCAGAGCCTACATGGCCAAAGATGTCTTTATGCAGTCCTTCTGATTGACAGCTGCATCTTACTATGGCTGTATTCCTCTTGTTCCCAATCGCAGTGTTAGCCCTGAAGCTATGAATTAATTGCTTGATCATTTTATGATCACATGAGTCTATGCAAAAAAAAAAAAAAATCATTGCTCCACTTACTGAAATTTTTCCCCAGGTTCATTTTAATATTTTTCATAAGAAAGAAAGCATAGAGAAATTAGGATTGGAGCAAGCAAAGAATGTATCAAAGGCTTGAGAGGAGCTTGATTGTCCCCTGGTGTTTCTTGACACGTCTGACTTTTCCAATTTAGCAGTCCTCATAGTACTACTTTTAGAAGGAATAAAATGTCTTTTTTTAAAATAATGTTTTTTCTTAAAAGAAACAAAAGACTTAGATAAAACTAGGTTTTATTATCATTAATTTAATGCTATTACTAATTTCCAGATACTATATTATGAAAAAGACTGAAGCACACAGTTGTAAGGAGTATAGACTTTTTGTTAATGACGGGACCTGAATACTTTTTCATCTGATGTAATAAAAATGCTAGTAGAAGATTGTTAAAAACTTCTTTGTTTTCAGTTGCTTGCTGATGTTTAGCCCTTTCAAGTCTGTAATTGGTTGGTTTAATGCATTGATTTTTCAATATGAGACAATTATCGATTGAAAACTATTACACATCTTGTGACTAAAATTATCAAAATAAAATGTTTTATATTCTGAGTTTCAATACCAAAGAATATGGGAGATCTAATCTGGAAATGAACCTTATGATATTTTAATAGAAAACTTTCTTTGGGTTTATTTTGCTAAATAAATAGAGCATAATTTTTTTTCCTAGTGTGTTTCTTCTGTGTTCTATTATATTCAAAATATAACACATTCTCCAGAATCTTTTTTTTCTCCAAAATCTTTGAAGAGAGATCATTGTTTGGACATGCATTCATTAAACTTTTATAAAATAATATTTGATGCAAAAGAAGTAATTTCTCTACTCTTACATTTTTGTTGTTCAAACAGTTTAAACACCTATTTTTTCAAAAGCAAATTTCTGATATTTAAATCACACCAAACTTGTTTTTTAATGTATTTGGTTGTTGCAGGGTCTCATTACGCAGCCCGGACTCTTAGTGATCCTTCTGCTTTCACCTTCCCCAGCACTGGGATTACGGGTGTGCACCACTACCCCGGGACTCTGGTCGGCCAGGATCGGGGTCCCCGTGCTTGCCTATGCTTGCCTGAGCATGCACTTCAGTCCACTGGGCTATCTCGCTGGCCCATGGCAAACTTTTTTGAGTTTTTAGAGTTATTTGATACCAAGTTCTTGACAAGTAACAGCAACGCAGAATACCAAAAACGAAACCCACATTTTATAACTGAGCATAAGAAATTGATATGCTTAAAAGCAACTAAAAGAATAAAATTGTTGTACATTTAGGATATTGGGTCTGATATAGTTGTCCTTTGAAAACAGAAAATGTACTTAACTCAGTTTTAGAGTAGAAACACATGCATTCATTTACAGATTTCATGTGAAAATCTTCCTATTCTTATTCATGGAAAGATCAATATGTAATTTAAAAAGAACTCAGACAAATTCCTGTGAGCACCTTTTTGCATTTCTAACTTTGAATCTTTTTACTTTAAAAAATATAAGTCTGACTTTTAACTCTACTTCACTCATTTTTCTTGGAATCTAGAAAAGGACTTCTGAGTAAGTTCCTCCCCCCTCCTTCTCCATCTCCATCTCCCTCCTCCCCCCACCTCATTCTGCCTCCTTGTCCCCCTCCCTCTCTCTCCACCACCCCCTAGGGAGGATATCATTGCACACTGTTTAAAAGAGTAATGTTTTTCAAAAGAATAATGCTTCCGTTTGTCCTGCATGGATGCTCTTACTAAGATTTAAACTTGCTTTATGTGACAGATTCTTTGTTTACTTAACCTGACTGAACATTCCTCTCTTCTACTCTTTCTCATTCAAAAGATGAATTGTCTGAAATGATCAAAAGGAAATGCTGAAAAAATGGGGGAGGGGTGCTACTCTTTAAGACTACCAGGCAAACCTGATCTCAAACCTGAGCTCAAGCATTCTTTGTAATAGAGATGAAAAGTACAAGCAAGTACCAAAAGCAGTTTTCCTTAAGTTAGGACTAGACAATATGCTAGTCCCCATAGTGTGATCCAGTCTAACACACTGCCTCATCTTAGGAGTAATTTTTAAAAGTACAGCATACCTCAGCTCACAAATGCTTCTGGTCACAGTTTGTTTTTCAAGTAAAAGTTGAAAGCAAAAAAATATTTTGTTTCTATTCACAAATGCCACATGGAGTGACAAACCATCATCTCTACACAAACATTAGATGTAGCAATCTTCCCCCAAATCATAAAACAAATTAAGTTCCTGAACTAAGGTACCACTGTATAGTAATCATATCTCTTTAAAACACAATGAATTAAAATTACATGAGGTTCATTACCTCCTTGTAATGAACATGGTATTTTTTTCATTTAGAAAGAAATTTCTCAGTGGGTGTGGTGGCACATGTCTGTAATCTCAGCATTCTGAAAGGCTGAGGCAGAAGTGTACCAAATTTCAATCCAACCTAGGCAATTGAAAAACAGTAAGACCCAATGTCAAACCCTTTTTTAAAAGGGCTAGGAAAGAGAGGGAGAAGGAAGAGGCAATGTTGGGGGCAGGAGGTGATTTCTCTAGGCTTTTACACAGAGCAACATCTGCAACCCTTTTTTTTTTTTTTTAACTTAGGACAGGGTCTCCAGGGTCTCATTGTGTACATCGGACTTGTAGTGATCCTTCTGTTTTGAGCCTCCCAAGAGCTGGGATCACAGGTATGCGCCACCATGCCCAGTTTTGTTGTCTCAGCATGCCCCAAGGGGTCTGAGGCCAGCACAGCAAGCCTGGGGATTGAATGCCTGGGGATAGAACTCCCATTCCTTTTGTCTGCCTAAACAGGCTGAGCTATTTGGCCAGGCCTAAACTCAATGATTTTTTTTTTTTTTTTCCGGGAACCTGGGATTGAACTCAGGCCCTTCCGCTTGCTAAGCTCAATGATTTTAAATAGCTTAAGTGAAAAATAATGCTGAAACAAATCATGGCTCTCATAAAAAGATATTTTATATTAGGATTGTGCATATTTGAGTGAGACTAAGACATTCTTTGTATCTTCAACAAAGTCAAGCAATGTCATTTTTCTTTTGAAGCAGAGTAATGAATTATGGGATCTGTTTCAGTGTTGCTTTGCAAAAAGAAGTATTTCAAATTCATTGGTGAATATATGAGTGGTTGGTTATTCGGGTGGTTGGCCAGACTTTTGGTCCTGGTTTTTAGTGTCACTAACATACAGAATTTGTCTGTGTAGTCAGTGGCATATTCCCTAGCTGATGTGCTTATTGACAGCCATGATGGTGTATGAGGCTGATCATTTCCTGAAATGATGATCTTCTGAGGTCATTATAATTTTAATAAAGTCAGGTAAAAGATGTTACTCTGGGACTGTCTCAGTAATTAAAATTTTACTTATTTATGTACTACATCCTAAGGTTACTACAAAGAATGTTTTAACACATCATTTGCACACTGATTAACATGTTTTAAAATAAATTTTTACTTTGTGTGTGATTGAGATTAGGGTGATGGACTAACTGATCTGGCAGGGTAAATTTCAAGGCAGCCCAGTGCTTAGGGTGTGGCAATAGCCAGTTCTATAGGAGAATGAGAGGTAAAAGCAGAGCAGAAAAATTTGAGCAGAAAATTTTGAAAAACTTGAATTTTAGCCCCCATGAAACCATGTGTAAAGTTGGAGCCAAAGGAGGTACAGCTGATAAAGAGATTAGCACCCTCACAAAGAAACCAGGTACTTCGTACATGCATGAGAAGAAAGATGACTTCAGGGCATCTCAGAAATCAGTATGATGCTGCCCATCACAGGCTCAAGGGTGCAAACGTGTAAACTTCTCGTTTGAGAGGCGCTGGACTACTACTTGACAAAGTTCTCCTAAGGGAGCCTCTCTTCAAGGGTCCTCTGGGATTAGGGGTCAAGGAGATGTCCACTCAGATTTTAAAGAAAGATCTGAAAGTCAGGATCAAAGACAACAGTGCATGGTGCTGTGGGAATGAAGCTGAAAGTGCAGTGGAGACCCTAGGATTATCAGAGCCCCCTGGAATGTGGAATGGAAACAGTGGAGCCAGCTCAAGGAAGTGCGACATGGGCTGCAGCCAGCAAGGCCATGGAGTGGGGCTGCGCAAGCCCTGTGGAGCTCCTGACCACCACCATGTGCCCTGGATACCAGACAGGGAGTTGTAGGACTTAAATGTCTGCCTTGCTAGCTTTCTGTCTTGCTTCGGTCCAATAGTATTCTTTCCTTCTTCCCTTGTGAAGGAAGTGTTTACCATAGTATTTGGGGATTAAATAATTTATTTTTTAAATTTTATAGAGGTTTATAGCTAAGAGTTTTCCTATTTTTATTTTGTTTTGTTTTTGTGGCCGGCTCAGCCTGTCCTAGGGTGGGGCTGGTGCACCATGTTATGCCAAGGATTGAACCTCAGTCTCTGTACCTGCCTAAGCTTGCCTAAGCAGGCACTTTAGACTGCTGAGGTATCTTGCCTGCTAAGAGTTTTCTTAACCTCAGAGGAATCATTTGACTAAGGATTTCTGAGAAATGCTGAAGGGGAGGGGATTAGTGCATTTTTGGTAGTAGAAAGGATAGTTGTACTACGTTAGGTGGAAATACTAACCTGTTTGTGTTTCTTTGGAGAGTAAGTATGGTTTAAGGAGTTGTATTTGAATGTCCAGCTGACACAGGGTGTGATGTGATGATGATTAAACTTAACTGTCAACCTGAATGGATTGAGGAATGGCCCAGGGAAATAGGAAAGCACATTTCTGGGCATGACAGGGTGGCTCATAAAAATAAGACTTGGAAGTGTGTATCTTGTTCTTTACCCCCTCCTCCATTCTGCTTCCCAACCACCATGAGGTGGGCAACTTTTTTCCTCCAATCTCCTCTGCCCTGATGCTTTGACCTTGGAGCTAGCTGACCATGGCCTGAGACCTTGAAACTGTGAGCCAAATTAAATCTCTCCGTTCTGTTATGGGTGTCAGGGATGTGTCCTATTGACACATTAAGAGCTGATGATCTCAGGTATCCCCATGTTTTGAACAATCCTTGAAGTTTTACTGACATTCTCTTGTCTTTATTTTTTGCTGTTGTAACAGTCTACCCCAGACTGCAAGCTAAACCGCTTTTGAGATAGTGACAGTTGTCACTTTTTGAAGTGACACTCTTAATAATGTCATAGCGGCAAGAAAATTTCCAAATATGTTTTGGAGGAGACAAACTTATAGCACCCCGTGTTCCATACATACATTAGGGGAGGGTTACATTGGAGACACTGTAGGCAGTGAAGAGTCATTAAAGAAGCACTCCATAATAATGTTTGCATCGTAGAAGAAAGAGTGTCGGTTCATATAGAAGATAGACCCAATGAGGAAGTGGCTTGGAGGCCATTTCAGTAGTCAAATTAGGAGATAATTAGCTCATTAATTAACTTTGAAGACAGAATATGTAAGGTAATTCTCACAGGCAAAATGTATGACCAAAGGAATATATATATATATATATATATATATATATATATTTGGAGTACTTACTAGAAAAAGTACAACTCAAGGATCTCTAATGATGTATAGGTCTGTAAGTCTTATTTATTAAAAATAAGGCAAACTGGCTGACCCTTAGTCAAACCAGGATATTGTCAAAATCTTCCTGACATCTCCTTCCAGCATGACTTGATCACTTCACCTAGACTGGGTTAGGCTGGTGCACAGGATGTACAATCATGGATAGTAGAAAATGAACCATAAAAGGTAGGCCAGCCTGTGGGAGAGTCTTGGATCCTGTTCTCCACTTAACTTAAAAAGAAACAGCACCAACTGTGCTAAGGATTTTGAAGAAGCCAGTTTACTGGAGTACCTTCTAAATCAGCAAAGTGAACGTCCCACTCCTATATGTCTGTGGCAGCTTGTGATTGGGCAGCCTTCAGTCCTGAGTCCCTATGGAAACACTAACGATTTGGATGGGCTCATGAGGCTTCAGCTTAAAGTAGAATATCTTTTTTTTTTTTTTTTTGGTGGAACCGGGGATTGAACTCAGGCCCTTGCGCTTGCC
>NDGN011453936.1:0-27315 GCA_002564285.1 Tympanoctomys barrerae
TTGCTAAGCTTGTTCTAAGTAGGTGCTTTAGACCACTGAGCCATCTCACCAGCCCCAGCTTTGACTCTTAACATTATACTTAGCAATAAACTCAGGAGTAACCTAGCTCATTGATGAGCATCACATCTCCATGATCCAGCCACCTACACATAAACTACATGTCTTTTGTAGCTTTCCAGACTGCCCACACTGCTTGGCTCATGACTATATTTTAACATCCTTGGCTCTGTCCATTGCTTCTTCATGATGAAGAATATCCCTATCCCCGGAGGTCCCAGTTCTTCTGCTTCCTCTTTGTAAATCACTTTGGACACTTCATGATCCATGATGGTTGCCTTATGTCAAGGTCCTTAATGTGATCCTGAAGTCTCCATTCCCAGGTGACATCTTCATTTTAAACTGGTTCTAAAGATAAGGACACAAACATTTGGATGAAAGTGTGGTAGGTTTCTAGGAGATTTCCATCAGTTTTGCTTCTTAGAACAGTAGCTGTCTGAGCATTTCATAACTCCAGAGCAGCTATTCCTGACCATAGACATTAGGAAAGTTATATCCACTTGGCTTCGATAATTAGGCACTACCAGCTGTCTCTGTTGGGAATTCCAGAGCCTAATTTTGTTACCATTTCCTACCATAAGTCCTGAGCTCTTGAGGCAATAATAATATTAGTTAAGATTTTGTATGCAATAGTGACTGTGTGGGTGGGACAAAAATGTGAATTTACAACTCTAACACTTTTTAAGAAGCATCCAGTTACACATCCTCTCTCTCTCTCTCTCTCTCTCTCTCTCTTTCTCTGATAAGCTTGTCTTTTATACTCATAGAACTTTTATACTCATACTGTTTTACACTGTTCAATCTACAGATTGAACAGTGTCTTCACTTTGAGCTACAAGCCCAGCCCTTATTATTTTCAAGAAAGGCTCTTGTTAAGTTGCTAAATTCTCCAGGCTAGGCTAGAATTTGTGGTCCCCTTGCATCCATCTCCCAGTGGGCTGGGATTACAGGCATGTGCTGCCGCACTGTGCTTCCAGTTTTCTTCTACGGGGGTTTCACAGAGAAGCATGGCTCACAGTGGTAGAACTAGGAGAGGAAGCTAATGCTGTGAAGAGTGAATATACATAAGACTCTAGTCACAGCTGACCTGAGATATGAAATATCAAAATATTCTCCTGGGCTGTGTTTATTCTCAGTTCAAACATATATCTAGCTGAAAACCTTATTATGCTTTGCTGAAAAGTGGCTCATGGTAGAAACTCTTGGAAAATAGACTTTTAAAAATTTCCAAAGTTTAAACATATCAGTGAGGTCATAGTGGCTTCTCTGATGATGCCCAAGAAAAAGGTGTCAAGATCTTTTCCTATTAACATGAAGGAGACCTCACCTGGGTGTTGAGGATGGACTGGGTTAAGGACTGAGATGAGTATGCAATAGCTTTTCATTCCTCCCCACCTCATTCTGCAACCTTGGCTTAAGGCTTTGAAATGAGCTGCCATCAAAGCTCGCAGACTAAGTCAGCAGCCTTCCGAGGCATTCTCTCCTGCTGAAAGGAATAACATCCTCTATATCCAGAGGTGTGGAAGGCACGCTCAACCTGGTATGTGTTTGATTTTGGAATCAACCAACGGGAATAGTTTTCTGTGTCTATAACATTTGGCTTGTGAGTATAAAAGACAAGCTTATCAGTATATTTTTGTATTTAATATGCAAACATCCAGTAATAGGTGATTCACTTTCATTTTGTAACACTTGAATTGCTTGACTAAGATTCCCTTTGTTTAAAATATAGGTGAAATTAATGACCTTGAATTACATAATTGGCAGATCTATGGTTGCATGTTTAATTACTTAGTATTAGAATTGCCTATACATCTCACAAAGACCTGATACAGATTTTCCCCCTTTAGTTTCCTTTTAGTTTAAAACCCCTTTGTTCTCTATCCTCCAACTCAAAACCAAGGACAAATGTTTCCCCACATTAATATAGCAAAATATGAATGTGTTTGTAAAAAGTAGAAAGTATTATCAATATTCAAGACTATAAATGGCTGACCACTTATTGTAAATTTTTTATATATTGCAAAAAGAATTTCCTGGACTCTTTTTCTCTGTCTCATAGTCCTCCTGCCTCCAGTGATCCTCCTGTATTTTAAACACTGCTAAAGAACTGGGCACTGTCAAGACCAGAAGAACATAGTCCCTGACATAAGTTTAGCAAATAATTATCAAAACATTAAAAGAATATTAGGAAAAGCTTCAATCTAAGAACTTACTTTGTTCTGAAATCTTTACATGAACAAGCTGAATCTTCAGCGTAGTTCCCATCCTTTCCTTCCTGGAGTTTATATACTCACTCCACCAACTTTGATCCTGTGCTTCATCTTCAGTGGTGTTGAGTTTCTTTCTCCCTTCTCCACATTCGTCTAGAAAGCCTCCTGCTAAATTCAGTGCCCTGCAGACTCTGCCTCCAGGTTAGCAGCGACTTGTGGTAGAAGAAATAGCCATATGTACTGGGCTATTTTTAAAGTCATGGTTATTAATCGAAGGGAAGACTTAGTGCTGGCAGAAAACCACACTATTTCCTGTGTCCCTTTCCTTTACTGTCCTGGCAAAGGATTTTTTTTTTTTGATACAGGGTCTCACTACACAGTTCAGACTTGTAGTGATCCTTCTATCTCAGCCTCCCCAGTTTCGGGATTACAGGCATGCACCACCATGCCCAGTTTCAGTGGCCTGCATGATGTTTCTGGGGCCAGCATGGCATGCAGTACCTGTGATTGAACCTGGGTCTTTGCACTTGCCACGCAGGCACTTGGACCGCTGAGCTATCTCCCCAGCCCCTGGCAAAGGATTCTATGCCAGCTCCTCTCTCCTCTAGTCTCTGGTGCCTCCTCTCCCAGACTCTGTTATCTGGTGGCAGAGAAAGATGATTCTCAGCCAGCTGACTCTATAAACTCGTTCCAAGACATTCCCGGAGTGCTTGTCTCTGTGCCAGGATGTTCCTGTTCCTCGAAGTTAGGGCCTCTGCTTGAACCCTCAGAGTCACCTGCGTGGCCTGTTCTAGAACTTGCAATCCTCACTTCTCCCTTGTATCATGCAGTTTCCTCTCCTTCGGCATCAGGCCCACAGGTATGCAGATGTTTTTATTGCTCTTGAATTAAATTCTGCATTCTGTGCTAGCTACTGCCCCCTTCTCTGTCCCCATTTGTAATAAAACACCATGGAAAAGTAGTCTATATTAGGTGAGTGAGATTTCCACCTTGGATTTTCTCCTCAGAGCATTCCAGTGGGGTTTCACCCCATGAGCCCATTGCAAGTACTTTGGCACACATACTAGGGAGACAGCAAATGTTCTTTGCTAATTTAATATGCAGCCACATACACACAAAGCTCACAAAACAGTTGAGTATTCGGGTACTTACTTTGTGCGTGATCTGGTTAAGTTCCTTGGGACTTCAAGTGTTTCCATCCACTCATAAGTGTTTTCTTCACTCTCGTCTTCCTTGGCCTTTCTTTACAAAGCAAACTGCTTCCTACCTGTCAGAACGCTATGTTTTGCAAATCATCTTCTTCGTTCACACTCACTGACTGGGTTACTTCATTCAGCACTGCTGCTTTACATGAGTAAGTAACTTCTAGATATTTCTTTTTGGTCCAGATAGTCCCTTAAAATTTCCAGTATCAAAAATCCCTTTGCCTGCCCAACACTGGATTTCCTTTACTTTTGTGGTACTAAGGATTGAAACCAAAGAGGCCTGAGCTACAACCTCAACCCTTCTGAATTCTGAGCCAAGGTCTCACCAAGGGCCCAGGCTGGTCTTGAGCTTAGTCTGTTCCTGCTTCTACCTACTGTATAGCTGGGATTACTATGTGCACCACCATGCCTGGTTTCCATTGTTGGATACAGGAATGTGCACAAGTGTAATCTCATTCCTTTTTCATAATTTCATTCCTTCCACAAATTTCATTTTATCAATAGAATGCCAGAGGGACATTTCCCTCTATACCCTCTATGGTTCACTGGAATAAATTTATAGAGAACCCTACCCCATCCTAGTCAAGGCTCAGTAAATTTGTATTGTAATCCCATGGAAAAGTTAATGGAACTCTAGTAAGGTAATTCCAATCTATCCCTTCAATGCAACCCATGAGGAGAATAAAGACACTGAGGCATATCTGTAGTTATGAGGAGCCAAAGGGTCCTAAGTCCAGCCATGATGATGGCTACCCAGAACAAAGGTATACACCCAGGGCAGAACTCAGGCTTTATTTATTCATGAAGAAAAGAGTGCCTTGAAAATGGGTGACTATGAGGTGGGCTAGGTAGGTGGCCTGAAATCACCTCTGCAATATGCAGAGAAGGATATGCAGAAAGGGTCATCTACATAACACAGCGGAGATAGTATCTAGTGTTTTGGGGATGGTGCTTCAGCTCTGACGTATTATCTTTCAAACCCCAACAAGTCATAGCCTCTATCTCAAGACTTGATCCCCTGGGAACCGGGGAGATAGCTCAGTAGAAAGTGCAGGATCCTGAGTTCAATCCCTGGTACCGCAAAAAAAAAAAAAAAAAAAAAAAAAAGACTTGATCCCAGCCCACAGTGTGGAGCCCTGGCACTCCATCCCACCTTGTCTGAGCTCACACACAGGAAAAATATGTGCAAGTCTGGGAAAAACTGCCTGCTGTCTTAAGACTGCCATCAGCACCTCTGCTGACCCCATATGCGTTGCTTAAAGCCAATTGACATGATGAGGAAAACTCTTATCCAGCTCTGTAAGTGTAAGTGCATCAACATAGGGTCAATGTGATTGTTTGGGATTCTTGCAAGGGAAACAATATAACACAGGACTCATTTTATAATAGTATTTTATAATGAATCACGCAAGAATCATGTATAAGAAGTGCAGGAAATCTGTCCACACACAAGCACTAAAAACCCCAGCTGAGGGCCTAGAGCCTAATATCCTGCATGAGTCCATCTGAAAACCTCATAATAATGCCTCCCACAAGTCCAACTAGAGACCTACAGCCCACAACCAAGTCTCATGCAGGTCTGCTTCACTGATCTATGCCAGAAAGGCCCACAAGTCAGTGGTGAAGCAAGAAAGCATATGCCAGTGAGATGAAGGATCTGTTCTAGCAGGCTGAGGGATCTGAACTAGAGCTAGGAAACAATGCTCAAGGTAAGCATCAGCGCTGCCCCCAAAAGTATCACAGACACCCTCAGCAACAGTGAGGTCCTGAGCTCCTCCAGCAATGAGGAAAGTTGAGTTTCCAGCAGGAAAGCCAATGTGACAAGCTTCTTCATGAGGGTGAGCAGTGCATCATCTTCCCCTCCAGGAAGAAATGCTCAAGATGAGGACCAGAGCTCTTCCAAAATTCACTGGGAAAGCCAGCATGACAAGGTCCTGCAGCAGAACTGCCTAAGAGAACTAGGAGCTTCCAGCAGCTCCAGAAGCTCCAACAGCTTCTCCAAACAGCATCCCTAAGTGTTTTCAGCAGCTTCTCCTGTTCTGCCTTTTATGCTTTTGGCAACAATCCTCAGATGAGCCTCCCGCACCCAGCGCCACACTAGTTTAATCAAGCTGGGTGTAGTAAGTTGACCACCAGTTAGAAATCCACTGCAGTCAGGTTCTGCCTTAAGCACCTTCTTAGGCAAGCACAAGGACCGGTGTTCGATCCCCGGCAGCACATGCTGCACCGCCCCCCGCCCCCGCCGCTGGTGGGTACACTCAGCTAGCCACTGAGACTGGGCGTAGTGAAGCAGGTCTGTAATCCCAGTGCCTGGGAGGCTGAAAACAGGAAGATCACTTATGAGTCCTAGCTGCGTAGTGAGACCCTGTACCAAATACATTTAAAACAATAAATAAATAAATAATCGGGCTCTGCCAAAATGGAGTCAATCACTCCTTATTCAAAGATAGTCACTCTGTTGGTCCTCCACATAAACTGACAAAAATTAATTGGAGAGATGATACAGTAATTATGTGCATGGAACCAATCACATAGTATAACCACCCACTAGCTCAAGATGATTCAGAAATGTGTATACCCCTTATTCTCTAAACGAGAGAGACACTAAGGAATGTAGGCAATAATTAAAGAAATATTAAATGACTTTTAGGGGATCCCAATGGGCTTAGAGAACCTATAAGGGCCAGGACAAAGTCTGTTTAAACTACAAATGGACAATGGATTGTTAATAATTTTCTGTGGGCCTGAAGTAAATGACAGTGGCATGGTGAGTGCATTCATGTGTGTCGACTGACTTCAGTGCTACTTCCTATGATGTGAGTTATGTCTTTGCTGAATGAACTTTTAGTAAGATCTAAGGCAGCTGTGTTTGTCTTGGCAGAGGTTATCAGGCAGGTAAAGGAACTTTGTAGAAAGTGTCTCCCTACGCTGTGAGAGGAGAAACAACCAAAAGTCAAAATGATCTGGATTCGGACATATCCTCCAGAACCTCTTGAGGTTTCAAAGCACCTCTCTTTGGGACATTAGTATTTTGAGCCTCAAAAACACTGTCAACAAAGTTGCTCAAGCAAAAACATTTGCTCTTTGATTCCTGCCTTTTTGTTCTCACAAAGGAGTCAAATCAATCAAGTGCTGATGGCTTTTCCTGGAAGTAGATACAATACCTAACTGTTTTGCACAATTTTCATTTTTGCTGTTTGATCCAAGACACCATCATCTCACCGTCTTCAGTGACCACTGCATGTAAAATTCCACCCCATTCTGCATACATTGCCTCCACTTTCACTGCATCTCCCTTGTTTTATCTCCAGTGCATTTGCTTCCATGCAAAATACTTTATCTTAATCTCATCTTTTGCCGTACAATGTAATCTTCACAAGAACAAGGATCTTGTCTGAATTTTTCCACAATATCTGTATCCCCAGTGCTTCGGTCCTTAATAAATATTACTTGAATTACTTGATTTTTCATCACAGAACACACTGGATGATAAGATTTTCATTTTAGAGATGAGAAAACCAAAGCTCAGGCAGTTGGTGGTCTTCCGAAGGTGACAGAAATGGGAGACGAGTGGATTTGATTATGGACAGAGATTGCTTTTGCTCCCAATTCTAGATCCCTAAATATACATCATTTTGGGTTCATATTTGTGCATCTTTTCCTAAAACTCTATTTCAATTTTAGAAATTTTTAAAATCAACACCAAGTTTTTATTTTCTCCTTAAGATTTGACCAAGTTTCTTTCCAAGCTGCAGCCACCTGATTAGCGCCCCCATACTGAATCTATTCTAGGGGGCCATTTTTTTGAATGTATGTTGCCTTAAAATGTTTGAATTTGGTGTATTAACAAAGTGATTATTCACCACCTTGGATTCACTTGCTCTGGAGTCTAGAAGCAGGAAATCTTAAGAAACCACTCAAAGAAAAAGACATTGTAAAAAGTAGATTCTGATTGTATGCCCTGTAATTAGTTACAGGACAACTTTTATTTCACCTATTTACACTTTCGTCAGGTATAGTTTAAAAAACTTCTTATATTTACACTTCTAACAGCTATTGAGCAATTTTTAAGGAGGGACCTATCTCATACACTCAGTGAATAAGACAATGTCCTGTCCTCTGTCCTGAAGGAAACTAATCCAGTAATAGAGAAAAAATAATAATGCCTAACAGTAAACTAACTTATCATGTAACACAAATCACTATGAAGATAAATAAAGCAGGGAAAGGAGCCATCGAATGAAAAATGGTACTCTTTTGAATAACGATATAAAAATTTGTGGGATTTGGGGCTTTATTATGATTTCTATTATTCATCCTTTAACTCTGGTATCTAGAAAAGTGTCATGTATTTTTAATCTTTTTTAAAATTTCCTTTTATTTACTTGGTACAGGGTCTCCCTATGCAGCTCGGACTCATAGTGACCCTCCTGTCTCAGCCCCCTCAGCAGTGGGATTACAGGCATGCACTACCATGCCTGGTTTTGGTGGCCGCATGCCTGGGGTTCCAGGGCCAGTGCAGCGTGCAGTACCAGGGATTGAACCCAGGTCCTTGCATTTGCTAGGCAGGCACTTAGACTGCTAAGCTATCTCCCCAGCCAATGTCATGGACTGACAATGAGCACAGAATAGAGATAGAGATTAAGTAAATGCTATTATAGGAGTGAATGAAGAGTCCATTTAAGAGGTCACTGCATTGGTCAGATGATGGATGACCATGGCTGGACACGAGCAGCTTTATAGATGGAGGAAGCCAGTAGGACTACCTTAAAGCTCAGATATGGAATGCATGAGTGTGGCTCAAAGAGAGAACCATGCAGCGGCCAGACCTGACACTGGGGCAATCAGCAGAGGGCAGCCACTGGAAGACCTAGAAGTGTGTGGCAAGTTTGGTGGGCAGAAGTTTCTTTAGAACCTAAGTCCACTCTGTTCCTTTGTGTTTCTCCCTCCCTTTCTCATGGTTTCTGGAGATCCCTGAAGCTAAGTACTGCTACATATTCAATGACAATCATTCAGGGTCATTCAGCTGCGGAAAAGATCCACACTGGCTCCAGTCCTCCCTCACTTGGGGGGACTCAGGCATCCTGTCTTGCTACTGCCTTTCTAATTCCCACGTTTCTTTTCCTAGGATAGGAGAGGAACAGCCAAAGGCAATTTTTTTCTCAAAAATCATTCTCTAGACTTTTATTTTGATTTAGGAAAGTGAGAGATAATTGAAGGAGATGAAACGGGAAAACTATGCTTATGTGGCTCCTGTGATAGTACCAGCTTGAACCAATTAGCTGGTTATTACACATTCCTGTCCCTGGCTTGTCACAGCAGTCTGATCTGAGGACCACATAACCGTTTCTATTCAGCACAGCCTCTTGTGTGTAAACTGAGCCTCAAAAGGTTTAATCAGGTCTTATAATTTGAAACAACACACACACACACACACACACACATCAGGTGATCAAAAATATGCCATAATCTATTTAGTGAAGGGTGTTTAGGGGTATAATGACAATAATGGAGGTCGCAACACATATCCAAGAAAGGCAAAGAAACACATGAAATGTTAAAATCTGCAGTGGTAAATCTTTAAGATTATAAGTGTCCACTACATATTTGTGCTTTTCTTAAGCAGAATATGCATGATCCCTTTCAGCAAGTTTTGAGCAAGAAAGTCCCTGGGAGACACAGAGGGAACTTTGCAGGGTTTCATAGCATGTGGTTTATTGTCCCTTTGCTCTACTTTAAATATAATCCTGCTTATTTGCATGTCAATCCCAGGATACTTTGTAAATTCACAACTCCTGGCTAGTGGTCTCAGTGTGTATCCTTTAAGGATAAAGCAAAATGTTTAGGGCCATGCTTTTGGCTCAGTCTTTTTTCTTCTTTCTTTCCCCTGTGTGTTGCAAAAGGGTACAAGGAGGGGACCTTTGTTTGGCAGAGTGTCACAGAAAGAAAGTGGAGACTGTCATAGCGTTTTTTCTTTGAAAGCTGCACTCAGTTCATTTACCCATGAATAACCGAAGCTTGGATTAACTCAGAGTGTTTAAGGGGGGGAAGGGTAGCGTGCCCTTTGATTATGTGAGCGAGCCGGCTCATTTCAGGTTTGTGTAGAGCCCAAGTTGTTCTCCTTACCCCCTCTCTTGGATGCCTTATATAGCGTCTCTATTGTAAGGAAGCCTTCAACTTAATGACAAGATGTGGAAAAGTGTGGTTAGAGGCCTGCCTTGCAGCAATGTGAATTCAAGATTTCTAACACAGACTTAGTCATGCTTAGTGACATCTATGAAATTTCTATTTTGTAGGACACTAAAATGGATAGTTGAAGAGTAGGGTAATAGTAGACTTGTCTTAAGAAGATTTAAAAAATTTTGCATTGCAAACCATTTTTTTGTCATTTAAATTGCCTGTTGGAAATTGTGTTTCAGGAGCGCAGAGAAACCTCCCCCACTGCAGCCACCCCCAGGCCCCACCCCCAGTAGCCTCTTCCAAATACGGCTCCCTTAGCCTGTTCAGCCCTTTTAGCAGGCAGCTAAGGACAATGTATTTCAGTGCTGAAAGGCCGAAACTCAGGATTTTTTGAGCAGTGTACGAGGTTCTCTGTGGAGAGGCGGAGCCGTCGTACCACTCACAAAATCCACCCTGCACAGAGCAGGGCTTCTGCCTTTCAGCTACAGGTGTTTACTACTTTCTACCTTCTGAGCAACACTAATGCTCTTTATTCAGTTCAAAAAGGCAATGGAGGGCGTTTGAAAAACATACTTTGAGAATATTTTTAAAATACAGAGAATAGTTGATAAGCCGTGCCCCGTGGAGTCCTCTCTAAATGAACGATGCCTCACATTCTCTAACACGCGTTTTCACTGTCCGGGAACAAGCAAGCCCACGCGGCTGCAGCCTGACCCGGTCTGCTTTGCGCTCAGCGGCCAGCAGAGGCGGCGCCCGCCCCTCGGCTCTAACAAAGGCGGCGGCCGCCTCTTCCAGCCTGCGCGGGGGGAGGAGAGCTCGTTCCCGGAGGGAAGCCCGGTGCCGTCTCCTTCCCGAAAAGAGGGTGGGGAGGGTGCCAACCCGTGTATGGGCTGTTGGAAGGCGTGGGTGCTCAGAGGGACCAGGTCCGGGACGCCGGACGGCGACGCGGGAGCCGGTACTTCTTCACGCGGGAGGGTAGCTTCCCCTCCCCAAAAGTCCCGCGCGCCCCCTGGTGGCCGCGGAGCAGGCTAGCTGCACCGCGAGTCGGTGGAACAGAAAAAGGAAGAAAAAGGAAAAGTGGATGAAGCAGATGCCAGGAGGAAAGTCAATAGGGATAAGAGGCTGGAGGGAGGAGTCGCAGATCAGCCGTTCTTGTCTTGCGGGGTCCCAGCTGGCACCACAAAAGAAAAAACAACAGCGGGTGTGAACGCGAACGGAGGGTGTGTGTGTGTGTGTGTGTGTGTGTGTGTGTGTGTGTGTGTGTGTCTGCGCGCGCGCGGCGGGGCTGGGCGAGGGACGGAGATTTACTATTGTCTCTGGCAGCCGCGGCGGAGCCGGGCGGGGGGCGGAGGCGAGGGGCGGAGGCGGCCGCGGCGGGTGCACCATTCGCTCCACCTGATCTCGGGGCGCTGCGCGCGGAGCGGGGCGCGGCGAGCACCAGCTGAAGGAGGCGGGAGGCCGGCGCTGCAGCCACCGTCGCCACCATGTCCTACCAAGGCAAGAAGAACATCCCGCGGATCACGGTGAGTCTGGCGCGGGCGCCGCCGCCCCCTCGCCCCCGGGTGACCGGGCGGGCGCCTTCCCGACCAGGTCCCCGGGGAGGGCCGGGCACCCGCAGTCCGGGAGGTGGGGCGCGGCGGTCAGTCCAGCCGGCGCGGCGGGCGCCACACAGCCCAAGCGACCCTAGGGCCTGGGGAAACCCAAACAAAGGGGAAACCCAAACAGTGGCGCGGAGAACTTTGGATGGGTTGTCCTCCCTTTCCGGTGCGGGGAGCTCCCCGGGATTTCAGCGCCCGGGCCCTACTTGCAACCCTGCTCCGCCCCGGGGCGAGGTCTGCGCCGCCCCGGGTGCAGGCGTGCGGCCTTTGGAGGGAGAACCTTTGTGGCCCTGAGGTGCGCAGAGGTGACACCTCTCCCCGGGGCACTTGGCAGTCCAACCGCGCCCCTCTGACTCCCGCGCGGCGAGGCTGTGAGGACTGCCGGTCCTCGCCACCGTGCCCCCTTCTGGTCTACGTTTACCCCAGTCGCTTAGTGTTTTGGAGTGTCATAATCCGGGCTGGTCGGCTAACGTGGCTGAGGGGAAAAGACCAACTTTTTTTCTTCCTTCGATGGGTTTGACTTTTTTTTTTTTTTTTAATGCCATTTCTTTCCCTCATTCCAAGAAACGCCAAGTTTTTACAGCAGATTTTTAGTTTGCGATCACGGGCGCACACCCTGTGCATGCCATGTCCTATTGCCATTGTGTTTAAGACCCAGCCAAGGCGGGCTGGTGTCAGAGACGCTGGGCATGCACCCGGGCGGAGTGTTGGGGCGGAGTGTTGGGGGGCCGCCACCCTCGGGTACAGACTCCCATCCTCACTGGCCTCGTCTAAGCTCTCTCCTGAGCAGAATACCGACGCCCTGCCTGGAGACTGCTCTGTGTGTGCTGAAAAGATGCCCGTAGTTGTCCAGACCTATGACAGGCGGAGGTGGGCATTAAATCCCAAAACAAAAGCAGCTGACATGTCTCAGTGTAGCAAGAAGCGAGTATGCTGGTCTTTGTCTGTAGTGAGTAGGATGGTGGAGTGTGTGTGTGTGTGTGTGTGTGTGTGTGTGTGTGTGTAGTGCAGGAATGGGTGGCTACTCCATCTTTGCAAGATGAACAAAGGAAGTGATCAGCTGGCCCCCGGTAGGTTCTGTGGCTGCCCCAGGCCAGGGCTTTACCTGCCACCACGGTTGATTTGCTGGGATCTGCCAGGTTTTGCTGTGGGCCTGCATCCCTATGCGCTCGTTCATTGTGCTTGGATACGCTGTGCATTTGGGCTTGTGAGGCACAGCCTTGCTCTGCACCACCAGGGAGTTGCCTCTTTTGCACCTAGTGTGCTTTATTGTCAGGTGGTCTAGTTCTGTTGCAGCACCTTGCCTGCCCAAGGCTTTCAATGTACCTGAGCTTCACTTCACAGAGCTGTCCAGCTGGTCCCAGTTCAAAAACAAACACACAAAAAAACACTGGGGTGGGGAGGTTGAGCTGGTTAAGGATCCTTTTGCCTGGTAGAGTTTTAGGTTGAAACAGGTCCTCTTGTGGTACCTGGTTTCACCCATCTTCCACTGTTAAACATTCTATGGCTTTTACAATGCAAAGTGCCTTTTACCTGCTGTCTTTGCAAATAACTGCATAAGATATCATTGAAAAAAACAACTGATTGGGACCAGAACTTAATTTTTATACTTATTTTCCTAGCTCAGAAGGTAGAACCACAGCTCTCATGCTATTACATGTAGAAAGCATGCTGTATGTATGTGCCACTTATTTATATCTAGTATGCATGTACCAGTTCTTCTTTTAGGGATAGAGACAGAACTGATTGGCTTCTTCCTTCTAATCTGAAGACTGCAATGATACTACTTATGGACACAGCTGTGACATTAATGGCCACGCCCATTCTTTTAGGTATCATTCAACCCATCTTTAAAGAAAGATAAAAAACATTTAGCCTTATCGCTTGCCTTAAAAACCCAAGGAAACAGGGCTGTGCCCTGGTCCCAGGACTGGGTTTGCAACTGGTTTCATTTCCTTTTGTTTCTGCTTGGTGGCTCTTCCCTGGGGTCTGTCCTTCATTCAGAGCTGCTCCCTTCATTTCTGTGTGTGGGGCGTGGTGCTGCATAGCAGCCTTTGCCTGTGACAGGCTGCATCTCCAGTAGCAGCAACAGGAGTAGACAGTGGTTGTGCATTTCCTCAAAGCAAGGTGCCTCGTGTTCATTGTTAAGACAGGGAGCTCGCTGAAGGAGAATGGCAAGAGGGCTTGATCTATGGGGATAAAGCATCCAGTTGTAGGTGTTCTCATGCATTGCATTTTCATTTCTGTGAACAAGGATTCTATTTAAAAAAAATCTTTTTGTGTGATTGCATGTCTATAGAAGATGGTTCTCTACATACTTCAAAGGTTGAGATATAGCTAAAACAAAAATATGGACACAGATCTACATGTACAGAAAATATAAGAGATCTAAATAAAATTGGTATGTCCTGCTGTTGATACCAGAACATTTTAACAATAGTACTATTGTGAAGTTTGAATCAAATTAAATTCCCTCTGCCTCTCTTCCATTCTGTAAAGGCTGCCCCACCCAGTAGCAGCAGTGTCACTATAACTGGAGAACTGAGGACAGCAGTCTTTCCTGGTCCTGTCCCTTTTGCCTCTCTAGACACCACCATCTGCTACCCATTGGGGACAGAAAAGGGGTTTTGTGCCATGTTTGTTAGTTTTCTCCATCAACCTGTTTTTGCTGCCCTCCAGGGAGCAAAGCCTTTCTACTACCCCGTGTTTGTGGTTTTCTTGGAGAGCAAGAGGGAGCATCTCTCTTGCTGGAGGAACTGGCTCAGCCTGTCCCTGTGAGCAGCTCAGGCTGCCCGTCTTCATTGTTCCCTCCCAGGACACCTGTTAAGATACTCTGTTCTACCTATACGCTAACCCTTGCTTTTAAATGCTGGACCCACCTAGATGCTGACTCACCAATCTGGGTGGGTCCACAGACCAGGCAAAGGACCCTATGTCACCTCTGTCATATACAGCTCCTGGTGCCTAGGTTCCAGGGATTGTCAGTTACACAGATGAATGAATTAAAAATTGTTCCTAATCATAATAGCTTATATCTACTGAATGTTTGTTTATTTGTTTACTTATTTATTTTGATACCAGGGATTGAACTCAGGACTTTGTGATTGCTAGGCAAGCACTTATTCTAATGAACTATCTCCCTGGCCCTCTACTGAATATTTATTTTGTGTCAGCTATTATATCCTGTGCCTTACATACATTGTCCAATTTGACTCTTCAATTAGTATGGTCTGAGAGGGACCATAAGTATCCTATTTTATAGATTTAAAAAGTTTAGAAAGTCTCTCTTACCTTTTATATTAAGTAAGAACATTTGGAATGGTAGCCAGCATACCAGTTCTGCAGAGAGAAAGATTTGAAGCTGAGCAGAGGAATGGGCAGGGACCTGACACTTAGGTTCCAGTGCTTTAGATGTATTTTTTCTTTAGACTTTGCAGAAAATCACTTATGAGTTTATGAAATTGACACATATAGTATCAAATAAGTACATATATATATATAGTATGTAGAGATACAATTATAACAAAAATATGGACATAGATCTATATTTATAGAAATGAGGAACGATGTGTGTAAGTAGATGAAACCCATTATATAAAGTCACACAGCAAGAATGTTAAGGCTGAGTTGGAAATGAAACACAGAGGTCTTGTCAAACAAGAAACCTGAGGCTATCCTGAGACAACAGCTGCTTCCCAGGGGCATATGCCACTGAGATTTTTAGAAAGGTAGGGATAAAGAGCTCCTGGATTCCCTCTAGCAGACAGGGGACAGAGACAAGACCTGGCTTTCTACTAATTGGATTTCTATAAACTATTATCTGCTGCAGTTGGGGCTGTGTGTGATACTTGGGAATGGCTGGAAGATGCATCCTTAGTTAGTATACCACGACCTGGAAAGTGTGCAGTTGAGGGCGTAGCTTGAGCTCTGTCGTCTCCCTCAAAAAGGCATAACTGTGAGTGCTGTGGGGCGTCATGAACTCCCAAGTCCCTGCAGCCATTGAACTAGGGCCTGGCACTAGACTAGATCCCAAGGAAGGAATCAGTGCCACCCCATCCCTGCAATCACATATTCACCTTGCTTCAGTACGTGCCCCTTAGGATGGGAAGGCAGAGCTGGGAGCTCAGCTTAGTGGGAGAGAGAGCACTTGCTTCGCACAAGGTTCTGGGTCCAATCCTAAGCATCACAAAAAAGGGAGGAATGAAAAAATTAGAGTTTGACAAGGAAAAAGAGGGTTGGAGTTTGGGAAGCCAAAAGAAGGGGTCACTCCATACCAGCGCTGTCCACGTAAGGCACCTCGCAAAGGAAATGCCAGAATAAAAGATAGGAGAATACTCGGACACTTACAAATGGAAAGCATCTTAGATATCTTATCATGGAAATCGCAGCCGAGACCCTTCCTGTAGTGTTTCTTTGGTACTTAATATTTTCTCGAGGTATGCAATGATTCCCAACCTGGTTATTCCTCCTCAAATATTAGCAAAATGCCTCAAGTATATAAAGGTCTCTGAATATCAGTCTCTGTAACTGAGCCAGCTGGACACCTTGGGTAATTCTAGGTAGAATTCCTGAGGGCTTGGAGTCTGTGTGCAAACTATCATGTGTAAATAAAAATTCCCCCTTTTTATTTCACCGGATGTTGTTAAGGTCAGATGAGGCAGTGAACATGGAAATGGTCTGTGAACACTGGGTGTATTTTAGGAGAGTGAATACTGATTTATTTATAAAATCAAACTACTTTGGAATGTGGAAACTAACAAAGGATGATTTGGCAAAGGTCTACTTTCCAAAGAGACTATGTGGGAAATGTTTTCTGAGTACAAATTTTCAAAAACAGAAATGAGCATGGTGCTCTAGAAAATCCCCATTATTTTTCTTACTTTAATTATGTTACGTTGTGCCGCAGGAGTCTGCTTGCCATTCATTTCTGACAGCCCAACAGAGCCATTAGACTATTTTTGGACTTTGATCCACAAATTCTCCCTCAACCTAAATACAGAACATATTCCTAATTTACTTGAAATGTGTGTTTTTAAATCCCAATCTGCTTCTAACCTACAGTAACACAGATTATGCATATATTTTCCTAGTAAGTTCTTTACAACTCAATTTTCAGTTGCTTTAGCCTATTCTTTTTCTGGAGTTAAAAAAAATTGATAAAGAACAACAACAAAAACCCTTATAAATTCTAAATGGCGCTTTATTCTTTACTTATTGGCATATATTATAAAACCATTTGTTTCAGTTTATTGCATTTGAAAAATTGCAAAATATTTATGACCTAGAATGCACTTGTGCTTCTGAATGTTTACATCAATGCTTGTAACTAAAAGAAAGTTGTAAACTTGAATATGTCCTTAGATTCTAGGTAATGTTAGGTGAACCAAACTGCCCCTGGTCACTCCCTTCTCAAATCCATGTACAGTTTTACCTTTTCTTCTTTCCTTGGGCCCATTGAAACAAAATGAAGAAGACCTCAGAAAACCTAGAGAAGAATGGTCGGCTTGTGAGGTCCCTCATTTATCAAATCAAATTCAATATATGTCAGTTTCAGTATATACCATAGAATCCCCTCCCCCACTCCCACCCCCACCAAACCAATCCAGTTGGTGGAATAAGAGAAGGCCCGTGAACAGTTTTCTCCTTGTTTCAGTCCGTACGTAGAGCCTAGCATAAAGCCACTCTCTTGAGGAACACGTCTGCTAATGAGATCGGAAAGAACTCAGCAGTTAGAGAGATGGGGCTGGCACAGTGGAGCTGTTGCTAGTAGCTACCATTTAGTGGGTAGCTGGGTACAGGTTGCAGGGATTATTTCATTCAACTTGAAACTTTTATACGTACGATGGTGAACCACCATTTCACATTCTACAGAGAGGCTCAGAGGCATTCAGTAACTTCATTAAAGTCACATAACTAAAAAAGCAAGTTCCTGAGAGTCCCCTTCCCCCAGAGGTTCGTAGGCAAGACAGCAATGGTTCGCTATGCACAGGGCACCGCCTCCTCCCTCCAGCACCGCGGCTACCTGGGCCCGGTAGCCTGCACTTGTGGGTCAGTGTCCACAGAGTGGAAGGGCTGGGAATGCTCTGGCCAAACCTGTCACATCACTGCTGGGATGACAGCTGTGTGCATGTCCTTTAGCAGTTGTCCATGCATTGCTTCTGCCAGCTGTCCGAGCTAGCGTCTGGCTTTTGCCCAGGGACACGTATAAGTGCAGCGTGGAAAAGCAGGTGCTATTTTTCTGCCTTGCTTCAGCATGGGTCGGGGTCCAAGGCCCCTTCTCACTCTCTGTCCCTGTCCTCTTTCCAGACACAGAAGAAGCCAGGCTCTCCCCGGGGCTCTAAGCCAGGTGGGGGAGCTCTGTGATAGAATGGCCCAGGAATCTACAGGCCACATCTGGAATTCAAGTACACATTTCTCATGGCCTAATGTCCTTTTCCTATATAAACATTAGCCAGTGAGATACATAGGATGAATGGGATTTTCTTTTTTATATTTATATATATATATATATATATATATTTATTATGTATTTAGTACAGGGTCTACAGGGTCTCACAACACAGGTTGGACTCATAGTGATCCTCCTGTTTTCAGTCTCCCAAGCGCTGAGATTATAGGTGCGCACCGCCACACTAAGTCTCAGTTGATGTCTCAGTGCATCCTGGGAGTAGGACCCACAAGGCAGGCCCGGGGATCAAGCCCCCAGCCCAGCCCCTGCATCTGCCTAAGCAGGCGCTTTAATCTGCTGAGCTATTTGGCCTGCCTGGATTTTCTTCTTTAAAAAGACATGTTCATAGGATGAGCCGAGCAAAGGAACGCTCTTGTCTTCAACCAGAGTGCAAGAGAACATGGGAGGGAGCATTGGCAGCTGCGTCAGGCCTGCCCTGGCCCCTGGTTGCCTTGTGACTTGGTGTCAACTCCTCTTTTCCCGCTCCAGTTCTGCAGTGACCCAGTGAGAGCACTGAGCTTGCTGCTCCCGAGGCCCCTGCCGCTCCACATGACTTTGTGAGCCAGCTTTCTCATCTTCTTCCCGGTCCGCAGAGAAGAGTTCTAAGCCCTTCCTATGAGGGAAGAATGAAGGACTGAAGGTGGATGAGAGCAGCAGCTGCTGGCTTCCACTCAGCAGGGCCAGCCAACGTCTGGACAGAAGGGGCGCTGGTGGGCTTTCATCCTGAAGTTGGGGTGCACTTAGCTAAGAGTGTAGGAGAGAAATGGAATAATGGTGCTAGGTCCTTTGCTGAGCAGAACTTGAGCATTAATTACAAGGAGTATTATCAAAGTGATGCCATGATTTATTTGTGGTCTGTTTTGGAGAAGGCGACCACTGATAAAGGCAAGAAGGTGACAGTTGTCCCAGAACTGTCACTAGCGAAACAAGCAAACAAGCAGAAAACACCCCCAAGCCTAGAACTATGCCATAAAAAGCTTCCTAAGCTTTTTATGCTGCTCTTGCCACTATTTTAAATACAGCAGCAGCCTTCCAATGGTATAACCCGCCCCAAAGGCCGGCTGCTGCGCTGGCTACTGTGTGCAGGTACCCTTGAGTCTTGAGGACATGGCTTTGGCGGGTACTTATTAGGACCTCTGTAAACATTTGCCGAATGAATGGATGTATTCAACATGTACTTGGCAGGCACAATTTCAAGGACAAAGATAATCCTAAAATGCACACAGTTGTTCTTGAACATTATGTTGATTCATTGACAACTTTCTGGACTATAGCTTTTAAGACATAAAACTAGACCTGGCTCTAAGAAACTGGCATAAAATCATTAAGCCAAAGGAAACATGACAGCACTTGAGAGGAGAAGGACATTATTATCATCCAGGGCCTGCCCTGGGCAAATGTGCCAGGGCTCCTCCATCACTTGGATTCTTTTTCCTGTGGCCTCCCTTCCTCTTCCAAAGTTTGCATCTGGGCTCACTCTGAGCTTCTTTCGGGGGCCCATTTATCTGTTTATTAGCTGCAGGTTAACACATCATTTGCCTCGCTGTAAATGATTTAAAAGAGTTAAAAGAATTAATGCAGGCTTTCGGTCTGTTTCCAAATGGAAGGAAGTGTTGCCATGATTGTTTGAACCAGGATGCAGCATAAGTCTTACTTGAGGTTTTTTTCTGTACAAGAGCCACGTAGTCATTAGAGCTAGTGGCAGTAATGAGATCATCTAGTCAGCATGCATGCAAAAAACACAGCCTTTTAGAAATACTAGTTCAGGAGCAGCTCACGGTTATGGTTGCTTCCCATATTTGAGTTGGTCACTGAAAGGACACATCTAGATATTTATGTGTGTGTACAAGATTTTTAGTCCTTCACCCAGCTCTACTGTCATCTTTCCTCAAGATTGTATTTGTTGTAGCTATGCCTGCTACTAACTTTTGTTCTAAATTTCTTTCTTTCTTTGAGGAGGGAGAGCAATTGAAGTAGTTGTTACCAAGGTCATCCGAGCCCAGATTGTATGGTTTATGGACTCAGTAGAATAATAGTATTGTGTAAAACTGTTCAGTGGAACAGTAAAATTGTGGAATAGTATTCAGCAGATCCTTTTCAATGAATCAGCTATAATGCAAGGCAAAAAAAAATTGGGAGAATTAAGTATATTCATGGACCTACAATCTTTTATTAGGAAGAATTTGAAATACTATATTATCACAGTGTTATGGGTAATGCAATTGAATATAAGAACATTTTGCTCTTTCTATTGAATTAAAAATAGTTATTAATGCCTGCCCTGGCACCCAAAGTTAAAAGAGGAAAAGCTTATTATAGCTCACAGTTGAAGAGGTTTCAGTCTAGCCTCAGCTGGCTTCAAGTGAGGAGAAAGAGCTCATGGAAGGCAGAAGGCAGCAAAGCAGCCAGCTACAACCTTCTTTCTGTCCCTTTCTGATTATCTAAGTTATGTGTCATACTGGTAGGTAGCACTCACACCCAGCATGGACCTTCCTATTATCCACACCTAGAACTATGCCAAACTAATCCGTGGATTAATTTAGACCTAGCCACTTCTGAAAAGCCCCATCTGTGACCACATCAGGCTTTGGGGGGATATCTAGATACAATTCATTAACAGTTGCCCTATATTATTGATGAAGAAAGTTAGAGATTAATTCACCTTCAGTCATACCAACCTTGAGCTGTGGAACCAAAAATTAAACCTAAGTTTATTTTACTGAGAGCCCAAGTGCCTCACTGCACTATGTGTTTCTACCTTAAATTATGTCTTCCTTTTAACCTTCCCAAACCACTGGAGTCATGAACTTGGAGCTCACTTGAGTCTAGGTCTGAGCCCTCCTCCCACACCTGTGTCCCAGGAAGCTTGAGTGGAGCAGGTGATGGGAGATGCAGAAAGGATCCAGTTGGTGCCACTCCTCCATGTGGGGTCAGGCTCTGCAGCACAGCTCGGGCCATGGGAAGCTTTTCAGTCCTCCCATTAGGAGCAGCCTTGGCTCCTGGAATAGCTAGAGTGGCCCCACACTGCTGTACTTAGACAAGCGGAAGCCAAGGGGGTGCTCTTCCCTGTCAGCCCTGAAGGCCACTTTGAAATGAATTAGCAAAAATACTGGTGGGAAATTTTTCTTAATGGTTTGAATGCCATCTTCTTCCATACACTAAACTGCATGCTTTGTCCTCTGAAATAAATCCTCCACAGAATTCTGCTGAGATTCAGTTTCATTCTGAAAAAAATCATGTCAGATCATCTACTGAGACATTTTTTATATCTTTTTATTTATTTATTTGGTACAGGGTCTCACTATGCAGCTTGACTCATAGTGATCCTCCTGTCTCAGCCTCCCCAGTGTTGGTATTACAGGCATGCACCACCATGCATGGATTCAGCGGCTGGCAGGGCAGCACAGTATATGGGCTTGGGCTTGGTATCAAGCCTTGGTCTTTGTGCTTTCCAGGTAGAAGCTTAGACCACTGAGTGGTAAGATTTTTTTTTTAATCTAGCCTGCCACACACAATTTGTTCTGTTTTACTTCCTCTTCCTTATTCCACGATATATTATACATTCCATAATATGTTTCTATATTTTAAATATTATTCCATGACCTAATAACTACTGATACGATCACCCATTTCTTGGAAGAATCCCATTCTTAAGTGAATCCCATTTTCTTAGAATAGTTTGGCTGTTTACAGGATCTTTGTATTAACAACAAAAATGGAATGACTCAGTGCTTGCAGTTTCTTAGTAGAAGACCAATTAAAAGCTACTTCAAGATAGGAGTTTGAATAACTTGCCCCTGATCAATCAGTTTATGAGTCTTGGATTATTGATTTGAATCCCAGTGTCTTCACTGGACGGTCACCAGACCAGTGACTTCATCAGTTGTGTTACGGTCCACACCAAACTACTTTCTCCATTTTTCTCCAGCTTGAGAATGAGCACATTTGCTTTCTCATGGCTACCCTCGTTTGCTTTCTGGTCTCGCTGAAGCTGTTGGCCTTTGCTGAGGTGCGGAGGCTCCTGGGACCTGAAACTGCGGAGCTGGAGAGGAGGAAGCAGCTCGTTCTTCCTTCTCTCTCTCTCTCCTTAGCACCTTAAACTGTAAGCCTGGAAGCTGGTTTTAATTTTATATCCTCTATGTTTATGTGCGTTTGTTTTAAAACCTTTTCCTCTTGTAATTCTTTCAAGAAGACCTTTATTTGAAATCTTGCCCTTTTTTTCTCTTAAGTCAATCTTCCTCCAATCTTGATGATATTACTTTGTTTCTGGATGTTGATAAATTTAGAGAGCTTTCTGATTTATTCACCTAAATAGGTTTAAATCATATTCTTATAGAGAGTAAGGTCTTTCAGCAATTTAGAAAGTATTAAGGCAATTAAATATGACCCCCTGCTTTTAGACATTTCATCCTGGGTTTCCAGAACAAAGACATTTTATTTTTATTTCAATCTCTTCGTGGTATGGTCCACTGCAGACCCCTTTTTGGTATGAGAAAGCTTGGGGAAAACGTAACACTACTTGGTTATGGGCAGGGAGTGAAGAAAATTATTGTTCTATCCTTTTTGCATATATGTTTAGGACAATGTGAGTCAAAGAGGGAAAATAATGTGCCAAAGGTCGTATAGTAGGATAGTTTTTTTTTTTTTTAATAAAGGGCATAGGATTTATTTTCTCTTGCTATAATTAGGCCTTTTCTTGCACACCTCTGAGAGGGACAGGTGAAGAAGTCTTGTGCACTAGACTGCTCCTCGTACCCCGTTCCCCATAGACTCACTGAGGTCCTAACCTGTAATACTGTACCTCATAATGTGACTGCTGTGGAAGAGTAGGTCTTTAAAGAGGTAACTGAGCTAAATGAAATCACTGGGGTGACTGTAATCCAATAAGGCTGTGGTCTTCCTGAAGGGGACGGGCGGGCGGGCACAGGCCCACTCAAAGGAAGAGCACGTGAAAACGCAGGAGGGAGAGAGGCTCAGGGAGAGGCCAGATCTACCAGCCGCCTCCTGTCAGCCTTCACCTACAGAGCAGTGAGAAAAGAAATCACTGTTGTTTAACACGAGAGCCGTGTGACCTTTTCATGGCTACCCTAGCAAAGTCATACAGAGGGAGAGTTTAGGACAAGGAATTTGAGATTTCAGAACTTTGTGCTTGGGCCTTCTTAATGAAATGAATGAGAACACAGGACCCAGATGCTTAATATTTATTAGAAATCATGCCATGCCAACATTTGTTCTTGTGGATTTTAACCCTATTCTGTATATGTCATTGTACTTGATCTTTATAACATGCCTGAATTACAGTTCTTGTTAGTGCAACTCCACAAATGAGAAGCCAAAGCTCCAAATGTTAATTTATCTAAAATTATGTAGTAGGGTTGGGGAGATAGCTCAGCAGCATGTGCATTTGCCTGGCAAGCACAAGTTCCCGAAATCCCTGGTACTGCGAAATAAAATTATGTAGTTAATAACTGAGTTAGGTTGATATTCACCCTCTTGTCTGGCTTTAAAACTTACTTATTGCACTGTGCCACTTACCAGTAAAGAAATTAATCCCAGCTGTTATTTAGAAAATCATTACTTATCAAATTGTTTAATATTAGGAGAAAGAAACAATATACTCCAATTTCTCTGTGACCTGCAATCCACTTGACTGATGAGACAGGCAATACTTTACTCTTGCTTTTAGTGTTAAAAGTGAAGATCAAGGAAATTTTTTAAAATATCAAGATACTTGGATTTTATTAGGGTCTCCCTGGAGAATCGCCCTTTCACATGTCTGAATGAATAATGATGCATAATGAAGAATTAGTGTCCATAATGATGGACCCTGGCTTCTGGACTAGTGCACTTATCAAAAGATAATCAGTTACCCACTCTGGGTCACGTCTGTTAGTGTAGAAACCAAACTCATATATCCGTAATGTGAATGATGTTTTTAAGCTGTCTATGCAAGTTGTACAGTTATATATTTTGAAGAATTTTAAATAATAAAACGAGATAAATAGGTAATTGACCAAAAAGACAAAACATGCAACCCCCCACAAGAAACACATACTCGTGCACACACACACACACACACACACACACACATACCCCAAACTAACGTGAGCTACCAGCAAACCCAGTGATGATGATATGAGAAATACCTGGTGCTTTAATATTGTAGGTAGATGGCTTTATTAAGCAACTTTCTTCCTGCCTTAAAGTTGTGTCATCTATCAGTACCTAGATGGATGTGTGGCATGTGTTTGCAGTCTAGTCCCAAGAGGGCAACAGATGAGTTAGGAGGTGAGTGGGCTTTGTTTTCATCAGACACTGGGGCTAAGTCCCAGCTCAACATGTACAATTTTGTTGGCTTCTCCTCCACAATTGGGTCTTTAGTCCAAATACTCATCACCGTTTTTCATCATTGCCATGACGCTAGCTCAAGAGTCTGTCAGCTTCCTGCCAGAGCTCCCTAACTGACCTCTGTGCTTCCCTACTCCTACCTTTATTCTCCACGAGCAAGCAGAGTGATCACGTCAAAATGTAAATCATTCTACACTTGCCCCACTTGCCAAGCAACTTTTATTGCACATCACATAAAATGCAGGGCACTCTTGGTCCTGGGTGTCCTGGGCCTGACATCCTCTCTGGGCTCTAGCCCTGCCTCGATTCTTCAGTGACCTGGTATTGGTCATCCTCTGGTTTTACTCTCAAGCATACCTTTTTCCAGCCTTGATCACCTGTGCTTGCTGTTTCCTCCAAGTGAGAGAGTTTTTATCTAGGATTTAAATCATGCAGATCTCTGTTCACTTGAGAACTTCATCAACATGCCTTGTTTGAAAACAGTCAAAGCACTCCCAGACCTTTCCCAGGCTCTTTCCCTCCTTTATCCTGTTTCTAAATTTTCCTTATCACTATTATGATTATACTACTTCCACAGCATTTTACTAGTTCTTTGCCTTTTCAATCACTACGATAGCAGAGAATTTATTTTGTCCATTACAATGCCCTAGTACTACAAACAGGGACATTTACAAATGTTAAATAAAGGAACATAGAAGTAGATGAATGAATATAAAGTCAACCTGATCCTTTGTTTTTACCTAATATAGATTCCCAAGATTAAGTGGTTTGGAGTAGCTTGTGTTTAGGAAAGAGAGGTGACAAAAAGCTGGGAGACTGTCTGCCTATGCCAATAGGGACCATGTCTGTTAGGGTCCCCTCTGACTCACCAAGGTCTTTCTACATCTACTCTTGAATGAGTAAATGATGAAGATGTGGGAGAGTAGGGGAAAGTGATAACAGGTGCAAACCTGCTGTGTCTGAGATGACTTACTGAGGTAGTACTTCTTTTGAAATTTTTTAATACATGTCACAACATACATAGTGGTTTAGTAGGCACGACATACTGCAGCTATGCACTTCTGTCTGAAACTTATAAGCAGAAACATACTTACAAAAAATGACTTCAGAATGATTCCAAAGGAAAGTGATTCTCTGGTCATTGTAGTTTGAGTTTCAACGTCCCCCCAAAGCAGTCATGGGCTAGGTTTCTAGAGTTTGTGATTAATTCATGATCCATTGCTGGGGTTATAGGTATGACCTGGGGCACAGACAGCCTGCATGCAATATAAGGAAGGGAACCCGGTTTATTCTCTGCCACTGCTATTCCTTCTTTGTTCTTGCTGTTTTCCTTCACTATGAACTACTGCCCTCTGCCATGTACCACTCTGCCTTGGTGCCAGCCCACTATGGAATGAAACCTCCTCAAACTGTGAGCTAAATAAATCTTCTCTTCCTTACTCTGAGGTATCAGGTATTTTGTCCCAGCAACAAAAGAAAAGTAGCCAAGACAGAATTTAGCACAGAGAAGTGGGGTCATTGCTGTGACTATACCTGTCTATGTAGTTTAAGAGCCTTTGGGAATAGCTTATGGGAGGAGATAGGTAGGGTCTGCAGATGTTCCCTGAAAGAGAAACACTGGAATGCCTTTGGCTGTTCTGTATGGGAGATGCTGGTCAGAGCTCAGAAGACCACAAGGGTGACAGAAGTCTTGCAGGGAAGACCAGGCTCTGAATATTTCTTCAGGTGACATGTGTTGTGGCTGGCAGGAAGTTTGTCTGAATTTTTTTTTGTGTCCACAGACTTTGCCTGGGATTGACATTAAGGACGGCAGACTAATTAATCTGGCAAAAGAAATTTCAAAGCAGTCAAATGTTGAGGCAGTGGCATGGCTGTTTCAGGGGGCATTTAGTCAGATTTATGTTGCAAATTAAGAGCAAAGAGCCCAGCAGGATGATTAAAGATGTGAGATTGCCAAGAAAGGAAGCTCTAAGAAAGCAGTGGACTGAACAAATAGAGCTGAGGCAATCTCTGTTGCTGAGAAAGAATAGGAGAATAGAAAAGATGGCCTGAGGGCATCACAAGAAGCAGCAAATCTCCAACTTTGCAGCCTCAAAACTTCAAAAGTGGAAGACTTTGCTTTGAGGAGAAAGCTGCAGAGCACCACTGTTCCAGAATGGCAGCATTACAGAGAATTTGTTCCTCAGAATCAGGGTGAGAATGCTCAGCAATCCAGGCACTCGACCCCTCCAATCAAGACAGAAGAAAACTGGAGCTTCTGCTCCAGTGGGCTGCAGACGTTGGCATCATCCACATAGTTTTAGGTGCATGCAGAATGCAAGAGTTCTGAGGGTAAGAAAGCTTCCACTAAGACTTCAGAAGGCCTGGGAGGCCATGCAGTGTGCCCCTGAGAGGGCAGTATGTGAAGGTGTGAGTGTGAGGTGAAAGGTACAGTGGAGTCCCCAGAAGTTTGAAAATCTAAGAATGTGGATCATCTAAAAAAAAAAAAAAAAAAGTGGCAAAAAAGAAACAAAGCCAGCCTAAGGGTGAAGCTGCGGGAGCTACCACCAAAAGTGCCATTGTTGCAGAGCCACATGGAGCTCACAATTTGCTACAGATTGCTTCAGATATTCCACATGGAACTACATGATGTAGTGTTTGCCCTGCTGAATTTTGGACTTGTCTGGTCCCAGTCAATGCTTTGTGTTCCCCTGCTGTTTGTGCCTTTTGGAATGGTAATGTTTCTCTTGTGCCACTGAATGTTAGAAGTGTTTAACTTCTCAATTGTACAGAGAGTCGCAGCTAAGAGTTTGCCTTAGATCTTGGAGGAGACTTGGAACTTGGACTTTTCAGCAATGCTGAAAGTGTTAGGACTTTGGCAGTCCTTTCAGATGAACTAAATGCCTTTTGCTTAAAGGGATGCGCATGAGTCTTTGGGGGGCCAGGGGTGGAATGTTATGCTTTGTGTCTAGATGTCCCCCCAAGGCTTCATGCGGTCATGGAGCAGGCTTCTAGGGTTCGTGATGAATTCATGAATTCCAGTGCTGGAATGTTGGTTGTGTGTGTTATACCTGGCCAGGGACAGGTCACCTGAGTGTGGTATAAGGAAGGGAGAGAGGCTTCTGTCTGCCTCTGCTGTTCCCTTTTGTTCTTTCTGCTTTTGCTGTTTTCCTCCATGTATTAGTTGATACATTGTGGTGTCAACTTGGCTGAATCAGCTCCGGCAGCATGGGGGCCTAGCCCTGCAGGTGGGCAGGGCCCAGGAATTGAGAAAGGCAGGAAGCTGC
>NDGN011453958.1:0-17500 GCA_002564285.1 Tympanoctomys barrerae
AAATAACTTTTTTAAATGTATAAAGCTGAGATAAATTTAATATTTTGAAACTTGAAGGAATAATAAATAGAAAAACATCTAAGATAAAAAGAACATTTAATTTAAGAAGGTTTTTTCTTTCCAATTCAAAATGGAGATCCTTTTAGGAAGAACATGTTGTTAATGAATCAAGCCTGTCTTATTACATCTCACATTAGGTCACCCTAGTAACAAGTAGTCTTCAAAATGTTTTCGTAGAAAACTTGGACTAAAATGACTTGCCTATATTGACTAGGCATCACAATTTATTGACTCTATGAAACGTGAAGCGTATATATTTGCTGAGTTTTGAGCAGTTATACTCATTATTATACAGCATATTCTTTAATAAAGAATCTTTCATAATGTGGGTCCAAAATTGAATTATCAAGAAGAAAGTTATGGAAATTGTTTGCCTGTGAGGTGCCTGATTGTAGTATAAAAGTTTGGAGCTACTGTTTGGTGAGGTAAATGGGCACTTCTTAATGTGTCTTCAGAGACTGTATGCTTCTTTTCAGAGTCATTGGGTTAGATTGTTACTTTTAAAGAGCAGCATTTAAAGGTTAATTTTGAAACATATCTAAGTAATACTCATATGTGTGGTTGTGACTTATCCTCTGAGATCTGAGTTTTATTTTATTGAAGAAAATAGTAATTTGATAAGGTACTTTTCATTCTTGAACTCCTAAATTTATTGTCCACATTGCTGATGTGGACAGATATCTTAGTTACCTTTTTGTTGTTGTTGAGACAGAATACCGGATACCCAAAGTTAAGGGAGGAAGAGTTTATTTAGCTCGCTGTTTTTTGAGGTTTCAGTCTATAATCAGCTACCTCTAAGGTAGAGTGGCGTGGCAGAGGCAACAGTTCATGGTGGTGGAAGACCGCAAAAGCAACAAGAGGGAGAGGGAAGCCTTTTTCTGTCCTTATAGTGTGTCCAGTCTACCAGGATTAGGGCAGTGCCAGTCCAGTCAGTGGACTGATGAGCAGTTTCTCACTCTTATTCCCAGCATTGCATTTTGAATCAATCACACACTAGAATCATGCACCTCTGAAAAAACTCTATGACCACAGAGGCTTTGGGGAGATACCTAGACACAAGCCATAACAGCAACAGTATGCAGTAAAGTTTCATACACACGCGCGCGTGTGTGTGTGTGTTTTGAGACAGAGTCTTATTATGCAGGCTGGCCTTGGGCTCACTTTGTAGCTGGTCTTGGACTTGCAGTGATCCTCTTGCCTCCCAAGTGCTGGGATTACAGTTGTGCACGACCATGCGCATCTAAGTTTCATTAACATTGTTATTATTAGAAGAAGATGACCAGAAACAAAATTTACAACTATTAGAATCAGCTTTGTAGTGCTAGGTGAATGGGGCAGCCACCTTTGGCTTTGGGAAATGCAAGAAGGAGGACCCCAACTGTCCCAGTGGTATAGTCAATGGAAAAGACACCAGCATGGGAAAAGGGGCTCAGATGATGTTCTTCATGGAAATTTGTAATCCTGTGGCCTGGAGTGCATCCCTCATCTGCCTCAGAACCTCCTTGTCTCTAAAGATGTAGCCTAGTCTATGTGTCATGTGACCTCAGTGTCTCTTTTTCAGAGTCCTCAAGTCCTCAGCTTGTTCTTGGATGTTCAGACCACTCAAAGTTATGGGTGTTGACAGATTTTCAGTGAACAATTGCCTTCCCATTGCTAGGCAGATTACGTAGGGAAACTGAAATTATATAAGTTAATTATATGCAAACAAAGTATCTGCTATGTGGCATTTGTGTATCAGAGTTCTATTTCTAAGGGGCATGTATAGTATTGTCTATATATCATTAAACAATAATAAACATTTTGATCATTCTAAGAAGATTATTTTATATTCAGAAAAACTTTAAGAAACTAGATTTCTTCCATTGCATACTTACACTATTCCAGATGTTAACAACATCTGGACATTCTATTAATGTGCTGATTTTCTGAATGAAGCATCTTAATTGTTGATTGACAAGCTAGCATGATTTAAGACAGCCATGCTGTTCAATAGCAGTGTCAAAGGTCATAAACTATAAGCGTATGCTAGCAAGCAGAACCATGATACTAGCTAAGTTAAACTTACACTTCATGATACAATTTAGAAATACTAGAAGAGGAAATGACTTCTGGGCTCTCTGTTTTCCAAATCATTAAATGATACAGCAGCAGTGTGGTCCAAGGTGCTCATTTAAGTGAGTCTATTCTGGCCTTGAGCAACACAGTCCTATTTCTCCTATACGAATTGCATCTGGGTTTGTGTGAGTGTGTATGTGTGTACACATACATTTAGCCTGATTGTGTGCAAATAAATATTCACATGTGATATTACAGCTAATGTTAAAAAATCAGAAATATGACGTACTTTATCTCATTATTTACAGCCAAAATATAAATATCTAGACAAACCTTTTTTGTTTTGTTTTTGTGGTGTTAGAGAAATGTACTTGAAAATACAAGAAAGAGGAAATGTGAATCAAAATGTATAATAGATACTGTGAAATACGAAAAAAAATACGAAAAAAAATGTTCAAAAGGAAAGAGGAATTAGGGAGGGCGGGGGGGAGGAAGAAAGGGAAAAAGATTAAAACAAAGATAAAATGAAAACAAATCTTTGTAAATAGGGAGGAGAAGAGGATTTGAAGGGGGGCAGTGACTGAGAAAAAAGAGGAATCAGAATATATCATATGCAGGCACAATTCCCTACGGTGAATATGATCTTTATGTATATTTAAATTGCATCAATCAACTTAATTTTTTAAAAAACTCTATAAATATACCAGAAATAAAAATTCTAAGCATATTTTGTACTAGAAATAAAAATTTGTAAGAAAAGGAAATACATGTAAAAATAATGAAAGAGTAGTAATGATAAAAAAACAAAATTTAATTTGATTTTCCCCCTAGTATTGTATACTAAGGAGCAGTACATTGTTTTGTGTTCTTATGATAACCTGATTTTCCAACTTGTTTTTCTTTCTAGTAGTTGGGCATGTTAGTATTTTGTCTCCACTGGCTTGCATATAGTCTACTTGTTATGAGTTTATAATAGATACAAAGTATATTTCCCCTTATTAATGCTACAGTATTGATGCCATGTAGCATGTACACTTCCCAAGTGAATGAGCTTGACCTTTAACTTGAAACAGTCCCTTGAGTCATGTTTTAGTGGAATAATTACTTAGAAGAAACAGATTGGCACTTACTTTCTCTGATAATATTAAAGAACCACAGTGAAGTTTTTACTATTGGAAACCATCCAAAAATTGCAGTAGCATAGAGTAAAGAATCAAACAGAACAATCTTATAGAACTACTGGGTTAAATAACATTTTTTTAAAAAAATCTACTTTTGGTGTAAAAATGGCAAATCATTCTAAGAAGGATGCACTAATTTTTACTCTTAGGCATATTTGGCTGTTAGTTTTGTTGAGACCTTTCCAACACTATCAACTACTATTCAAGTGAGCACGCTTTCTGAAGTTACCACAGCCAATGTGTTAGGTTGAGTTTCCCTTTATGATAATATTTAAAGCCTTAACATAGCCCTAGGAAATACATACATATTCCCAGTATTTTAGAGATACAGAAACAGATATTCAGTACTTAATTTGGTGAAGATTACATATGAAATTGTTATCTCTGTCCTTTTCATTTGAAACCTGTGTTTTTCATCTTGACAACCTATAAGTGACCACTTAGGAATTTACTTGCCTTTACTGCAGTCATGCAGTATGATATATTTTAAATGGTATAGACATCACTATAATAACTCATAATTTCTATTTTTTTAAAATATAATTTTGCATTTCTTGATCTGCATTGGTGCCTCTTATTGGGTCCCGGTGTGGGATGTATGGCTATATGCTGCTGATAGACCAGAGAGAAATAGAAATGAAGGTAAAAATGGGATATGTTGTGCCAGAGATAGATAGTTTTTTGAAAATGCCATCTGAACATTATAGTACTATGATATTATTTAATTAGAACCAGATAAATTAGGTAAGAAAAAAATTCCAGCAATTATATGGCTAGCTAATAAATATAATTTCATGGTATTCTATAGATATCCCAAAGTGTTAATTGTAACAGGAGCGGTTAAATTCTTTGGCTATGAAAGCATGGCAGTTTTTAAGACATGTATCACCTGGTAACCTTGGGCATTATTAAAATATATGGAGACTGAAAACATGGTACAAGCAATGGAAAAGTCTGACCAGACTATGTAATTTGTTTTAGAATTATGGAGAAATCTATTAACCATTTCTTCTATAGACCAATTTGATTAGAAAGTAGGACAAGCTGTTCTTTCATTACTTACCAAAACCATACAGCACTTTATATCAATTATTTGGCTGTCTGCTGCACATAGATTAGAATAAAGGGCTTTTTTAGTATTTGTGAATGTTGTGGGTTGCTGATTAGTAATTAAAATACTGAATGAAGGAAATTAGGCCAAGACTGAATGGGAATGAGAAAGTCCTAATTCTGTGATACAGATGTTAGAAACAGATTGTCTTGAGCAATGTAGTGACAATGGACATAGCCAGAGAGTGTTTGCTTCCCATGTCAACTCAAGTCGAATGCTTTTGAGTTGGTTTCCTCTCCCATGCCTTGTGATGTGGCTATATGGGTATTAATTTAGTGAAATATCCTGTCTGCCAGGTGTGGGAACTAGCTGATTTTATTGTAATACCAGATCATTACTTAATTCATATGCAACAGAGTACAGCACATGGAAAGCATTATAAATCTATTTACAATGTGGCTGGTCTGATGATAACATTGTATTAAATTCCCAGGTGAGGCAATTTAAGCAATTGCTTTGCCATGTGCACACCATGGAAATTAAATTCTTATATACGGTTTAGTAATAAACCAACTTCATTGTTATGTTTTTGCGTATGGTGTGTTGTAGAATCTTTACTTTGGCTATGTATAGCAAGTTCTATATATAGTATCGTACAAGGCACAGTATCATAGATCTCAGTTTTTAATTAGTTTAAAATAAATTAATCCATTTTGTTTCTAATTTAGTGGTACCTGTCCACAGACCTTTTTATAAAAGCGCAGTTAGAAAATGTTACAGCTCGAGGTCAAGTAGATTACTTCAAGCCCAGTTCCTAGACAGAACCAAATAGGTGTGTCTATTGAACTCGACTTTAGGAAAATCAGCCAATCAGTGTGCAGAAATCCTATCCATGTACCAAGTGAAAAACTGAATATTTCTTTGATTTTATAATTCTTGCTTTTATATTCATACTTGTCACTAGTTTAAAATAGCCATGGAAATTTTGCCTATCAAACTTGTTAGGGTTAATAATCAATTTCTAGTGTCATAATTTTTGTTCAGGTATATTCTGTAGTGGTTGGAGCATCTAGGTCTAGCCCACTGAAGTACATAGAAGTTAGGAGAAATATACTTTACATAAATACACAACTAAAACTGAAGCACGCTTTTGTATTTAACAACCTTTGTGCGTGCCTGTGTGTGAATATGTGTGTGTGGCAAATACTGTCAGTTGACACTTTTCTACCCTTATGGTATAGACCAGAAATTGCAGTAGATTACAAACTGCATGGAGCTTCTGTCTTCTCTAGGAGCCCCTATAAAGCACCAGCAGACAGTGGTAACTGACAACTAAGACTAAAAATGTTGACAATTTCTTGATTTGCCTGGTTAGCTTATGTATAGAAGTCATTAACTATTTATAAAATGCATTATGAATTGGGTTTCTTCAAACTGTATCTGAATGTGTGACATTTCCAGCTCAAATTCTCATCCTTGCATTTGGCTAAAGTACAGATTTTGTGCTGTTGATAATAGAATAAAAATATTTTAGTTAGATTTATCAAGCTCAAATAGAGGTTTCAGTTTTATTAACTTTGAAACCTCAAAATTAAAGTATTATATAGTAATATAATTGCTTAATTACATCTGGAAGAGCTACCCAGATGACCAGTTTTCTGCCATGCCAGTGGTAAAGAATGACATTTCTAGGGACCACCCTTCACTGTAGATGAATCCTTAGTTCTCTATTGCTGAGCATATATAGAACTTAATTGCTCGTTTTCAAAAAGCAGAGCATTCTATCCAAAAAAGATTAGATATTCAGGTTACACATTTATAATTTTCTTATTTTGAAATACTACATTGAAATAAGAATATACTACAATTGAAAAATCTCTGCCAATTTGTTGCTATTTTGGTGAATAAAGAGGAAAACAAAACCAATCTCTATATGATGTTATTGCACACTGTGGAATGTTTCAGTCCCCCATAGTGATGAAATGAATAATTAAGAAGGCAGCTCTGATACCACAGCCTGTTTAAAGGTTCTCATTTCCCTTAATGCTAGAAGATACTTTTTGCTTAGCTAGTCTGAAACTCCTATAGTGGGGATATCCAAATGGGCGAAAGAAAGCTTTGGCTTGATCTAAATGTTGTATTAAGAACATGAAATAGACTTCCTGTAATTTAGCATTTTTAGTACAATTCTTGATCAGTCAATAGAAGTAGTTAATTAACAATAGCTTCAGTAAATACAATAAAAGAAGTAGATTTAAGACGTACTGTGTGTGGTGCTAAAACATCTGGTATGTTCACAAATGAATATGTTGGGGAGATCTGATATAGTTGTTTTTCCCAACCTCAAGCTGATTTTCTAACTTCTCCAATTCCTTCTTTTCCCTGCAACACTGCTACTGTTGCATTTATCTACCTACAGCCTTACTGCAGTTGCTGAGATACAAAATACGTATTTGTAGTAGGCAAGTAGGATATGGGATGCAGATTCAGCACCGAAAGGGTTTCCACTATTTCCTTTATACAGAGACATTTAGTAATTCTTGTGCCCTTCCCCTCCATGGTCTAGCAAATAATAGAACAGGGAGGAATTTTTATAAGGTAGAACAAGCACTCAACTGTGAGTCAGGACCCTACAGTTCTAGTCTCAGTTTAATCAAAACTATCTATAGAATTCCATGAAACTGACTTTCCATTTATGAAAAAGGGGTTATCTATATGTGTGTGTTTTTATTGATGCTGCCTTAAGTCTTCTTAAACTGGGTGTGCTAGAGCCATAAGCTGAAGCCTTCATTATATATAATGAACTAAATTCTCTTTTGTTCTATCCTTGGGAGCATTGAGGTGATTTTCTGAGTTTTGGCTTGATAAGAAACCCAGTTGAGAAACACTATCTCTGTTAAGTGGTTTAAAGCTTACTGGTTGCTCTTCGTCTACATTCCTCTTGAATTCCAGTATGATACGGTTTTATGCTCAGGATGTTATGATTTCTGTGTGGTCAGGCAGTGCAGCTCACTCACTACTCACAAAAGTGAAGGAAAATCTCACTGTTAACTTCTGCATGCATTAAAGGTAGTCCTTTTAAACTGTGATACTTTTTCAGATCACAGTTAAACAGGTAATACCTTTATGTCCCAAACATAAACCCTAATTGAGAAAAGGGATTATTCTTTCCTACCTGCCTTTAAAAAAAAAAAATCTTGCTGAGGGTGGTATTTTGGGAAGTTGGTACATGCACTTGACGTATCTTAATCTGTTTCCTATCGCTCCCTCTTTCTTTCTGCCCCTTCTGCTCATCCGCTTCCCCATCACTTTTAATTGATCATTTGTACTTAATTAGTTCAGATGCAGGAAAGGTGACAAAAGTATTCACTTGTAAATCTGAATTTGGGTCTGAAGTATTAAAGATGAAGAAGGAACTGAGGACCACACTCTAGTTTCATAACTAATTGCCATAGACTCTTAGTGTTCCCAAGTGTATACATATTTAGATAATTTGCCAATTGTTTGCTTTACCATTTACAGACATTTCCCTCTGACTTTATAGGCAAGGATAGATTTCTTGTTAGACAAAATTACCATGCATGAAATATTCACTTATAGTCCACTTGTCTTTATTTACTGGGATTGGGAAAGGTTGACTCAGAGCCTACTTTCATTTATTTCTGGGATTAGGAAACTTAATTTGCTTCCTCTCTCTCTCTCTCTCTCTCTCTCTGTCTCTCTCTCTCTCTCTTTCACACACACACACACACACACACACACCTAAGCACACAGACACAAAATCACTTCTATTGCTTTTCCATAGGCTATATTTTAATTTATCATTTGCATGGGAGATGGGCTTTTAAATTCCCTATTTTTCTGATTAGTAACATCAGAATAGTGAAAGAAATATGGATATATGTTAGTTAAGGCATTCTAGAGTAGAGTTAGAGATATAGATGTAAGTAATTATCCTAGAATTAGATATTTTAAAAACCCTAAGTTATATAGCTCATTTCCTGCTATAGTGTTAAAGACCCTCTATACTTCTGTGTTAATTTTAATCTCTGCTCCATAGATGAACAGCTATTTCACTGTATTTCTTTGAGTTTAGTGTTCTTACTCAAGTGATGATGTGTTGAGTAATATACAAGTTCAGATCCCTTTATGAATGTGAATAAAATATTTACAGGATGCAATATTTTTCATTATTGTTATTTTTGAAAACTTCTGATTTACACTAAACTTCTCAAGTTCAGGGAACTTTACACAACTTTGGTTTGCAGATTTTTGCCAATAGGTTTCCATTAGGGGGCTCTCGAGGTTTGAGATGATAAGCCTTGAGACCAGTAATGCTTGGAAGCCATTACTTTGTAACGTTCATCTCACTCTTTCCCTTTTTGTTTTGTTTTATAGAAAAGGTCACGGATCGCCTACAGTGACGAAGTACGGAATGAGCTCCTAGGGGATGATGGGAATTCCTCGGAGAACCAGGTAGAATGCTAATCAGGAAGGCCCGGTGGGTGGCTGGAGGGTGAAGGAGGTCACAGGCACACTGGGCTCTCAAGCTGCTCCTTAACAGTATTAGCAGCAACTCATGTGGAAGCGATACTGTTTAATGCAAAGCTGGAGTCTTAATCAACTTCAAAATGTTTCTTGGAGATCTTACATTTAACCCTTTACCTTGTGATCACTGTCTGCTATCTTTTAAAAAAATCTTTTCTTCTCTTTTCTTTATTATTTAGTACTTAAGGAATAACTTGAAACACACTGTTTGCAGACAAAGCCAAGGTCTTCACCTCAAACACATGTAAAAGGAATAAAAAAGTACATAATACAGCTTTGATAATAATGCAGTATAATTAAATCAACACTTGCAGCAAAACAAATGAAAGTAAGCTTTCAAAATTCAACAGCGCAGCTCAGTCTCCTATTGTGTAGCTTCTTAAAAATACATTCACCAAAATGCAAATTATAGGCACCAGTGTGAAACTTGGGTAGCCAGATAGAGACCTGTTTCTGTCAAATAATAGTAATAATAATAATAATAATAATAGGATAAGTCTTTTTTGCAGTTTAAGATATGCATAGGCAAAAATAAGTTAAGTTTTTTCTTAAAAGGGTCTTACAACTTGGCTGTCAGTTCTTAATGGATTGCAAAGTAGTGCCATGAGTCTAATTAATGTCCTACTTTTTTTTTGAATTAATACTGCGGACTTCATAAATTCATATATATAATAAATATGACTTTAAAGAAATGTTTCAAGCACTTCAGTGTAGAGATGATTTTTAAAATGTATCAAACACCCCTAGAGACTGATTGGTGACAGGGACCTTCACAAGGAAGACCTGAATGAGTTCATTATGTTACTTTGGCAAGTACTGTGAAGGTCTCTACTCTGCTGAAATAACACTGAACAAAAATCACTCCCTAGGTAAAACAACATTTCATAACATAGTGAAACATAGCATTTGATACATATTGTAGAATCTGCATAATTATATTTACCACTTCAAATAGATAATTGCTGACATTGTAGTATTACCTTCTATAATGTTTTATAAACAGAGATATTGCTTGTATGATTAGGGTCTCCACCCATCCCTCAAAAAGGGGAGAAGTGTCACCGAGTTGATCGTTGTTTTGATGAAGTTCTCACGTCCTCCACTATTTGGATGTTATCAGCTTGAGTTCAGACATGCAAACACGTTCAGTTTTGACTTGGGATTTCAGCTTTTCTGACTGAAATGTGAGAATAGCTAAAGAGAAAAATAGTGCATCAAACATAAAAGGATGGTGTGATGAAGGGGTTTTATTCATACTAGATTAAATAATGTGAAGATGAGAGAGCAAATATTTTCTCCTTTTATAAAAGTGAGGTTTGGATTGCTCAGACCTCATGAATGAATGAATCATAATTTTCTTTCCTATGTACTGTAAAATAGCATAATCGATTTTGCAAAAAAAGTGAAACGTGTAGCTCCCATGTCAGTTCTTTCAAAAGCTGTAGATCTTTTTCTCATTTGAAACTACTGCCTAATGTAGAGGAAATAGAAAAGAAGGGGGTGTTCCTGTCTAACTCAGCCTTCTTTATTGTAATGAATGTTGTAGTTCTATGACAGGAATCCTTTTTTAAAAAACATGTTCACTTCTCTTAATGGATGTTTTATGTGCCTAAAATATTTGCCTTACATACATATAAAGATGATTTTATGCCTAAATGAAATGATTTCTCAAAAATAGATTTTGAGTTCATATTTTCTGAGTTTTTCAAATTGTATTTCTGTCACTTTAAAGTGATTCTGCAGAGAATTCCCCTGGACTTGTATAAATCAAACTTACAAATTCTGAAAGGGCTTGGATAACTTGAAGTTTAGTTGCAAGGAGCTGTCACTTCAATAAATAGAATATGATAAATTATAGCCTTGAGAATATGTAACTGTTAGATTATTACTTACGTGAACTTTTCAGTCACAAATTTGAATGATTTTTGAAAGTTCAAAAAATATGTTCCTTTATGGATATTTTGTTACAAAGTATAGTAAAATTTCCTATGATGATGAAGTCACGAAGGTTTCTTTTGAGGCTCTCTGTCATATAATTGTCATAATATAGGAATTAAAATTTCTCAAACTGAAATGTCTCCTTAACCAATGTGGTCACTTGAAAATAACTTCTTGTTCTGCATCAGCATTGATTCAGACAATGTACCCAAATGGAAGATCTTTTTTTAAGAAAGAAAAAATTTAATTTGTTTCTTCATATTAATTTTTGTAGCTCAAAATCTAAGACAATAGGGTGTTTTCAGATAGGATTACCTATAATTTGTATAAAGTAGTTGGCCCTAGAAAATAAATTTATTTTCAAGTTGTTAATAAATTGATTTTCAAAACTACTTCATATCATATTTATGACAGACTTGTACAAGTAAAGCCTAAAATGAGACAAAATTAACAACATTCATTTAATTGAAATTAGAATATATTTGTGAATTGAATTATGTGTAGATCAGAAAATTAAAAAAGCATCAATAGCAATGATTACAAGCAGGTAAAACAAAGTGCTGCCAAGTTGGTTTTAGTGCATTGTATACACCCGGCCTGTAGTGGTTTCTTTGTGAGGATTTAGACAAATATGAATGTAGTAACTGCTACTTCTCATCCTGGTAATTTATGATACAGTGTTTTTGGCATGTAAAATGTGTTAATACATATGTTTATAATTTTAAATTAATTTACTCTTAGGTATATAAAGATGTACCTAATTCACTCGTAGGTATGTGAATATGTCTGTAATGAGTAGGACAGCCAACATCTCAGAAAGTTAGAGATTTTCAAATGCCTGTGAACTGCCTCATACACATTTCATTTTATTGCAAATTAATTGCTTTGTAGAAGTTTAGAAATGAACTTCTTTCAGTCCAATACAGCTCATTCATGACTTACAAGAAAGGGACAAAATTGTCTACTTTGCACCTCTGAATACTGTTCTATTATCAGCTTTATAAGACTATTGTCTTAAGCAAAAGTAATCTATTCTTTTAAAATTTATTTACCACTCAGTATAGCAACCTTTTAAATCTTTGAGAGAGTTGAGTTATTCAGAGTTATGATGCTGTTTAGGGAATAAAAACCTTACATTCTTAACTTGTTTTCTTTCCATGAAAACCATTTTCAGAAGAAGAAAAATCCAACTTGTAGAATAAAATCATAAAACTTTTCTTAATGGATTAGGATAATAGGACAACTAAAATGTCCCAAGCCCTGGTTTTGAGCCCTAGTCCTTCACAGTTACCATATGCAAAATTATACTGATCCATGACTGCGTAAATCCGATACAGAAGATTCAAAAAATATACAAATAGTAGGATAGTTCCAGACGTGTGGAAATTTTTGTGGTAAGGTAATTTTTAGCAGATAATGATTGCTTAATTTTTAAATACGAGATTTTCTTAAGTTCTGATTTGGGCTTGCTGTGCATAAAGTGTGTCAAACTTCAGCTACAGACCAGGGGGTGAAGTCGGTCAATTTAATTCCCCAAGATCTAAAGAAGGTCGGTATCATTTCATACAGCCCTGGCAGAGCAGATCATTACCAGGCACAAATCTGTTCGTTACGTGCTGAGGGTTTATAGCAAAATAAATAGACTGTCATCATAAGTTCAGAAAATTGTGTGTTCGACCCACGATAATGTGTAAAGGGCGTTTAATAGAGTTCAGCATTTATTCGTTATCTGTATGCGGACAGAGACGGCAGTCCCGTTATCAGCTCAAAAAAAAAAATTCAGTAGTTGTGGGGGTCACATGATGCAGCGCGTGCACATGGGCGCGCAGACCCTCACTCACTCTGCAGTGTGGTTTTGATTTCAGTCACAGCAGAAGGCTTAACCACAAGAGATTCCACTGGTTCAAACCAGCGTAAACCAGATTTTTTCAGCCCACAAAGGAACAGATTACCTCTTGCATCAAATTCTACATTGAGGGGAAAAAAATCTTTGTTTCAAAAAAGATGTTGATTATCTTAACTCAACATTATAGCATAGCACACTTTCATGTCACTTATGATGGAGCTAACAACTCGATAAAATAGAAATCACTACTTACAGTCTAGTCTAAGCATTGCTAATTTTCAAAAATGTACTGTCTTTTGTTTACTCGATTGAATAATTCTTGGCCTAACTGAAAAAGGAAAAAAAAAAGATGAAGATTAAAAACCCTCCCATTACCTCGCTTAGCTACAAATCCAGTGTGGAGCTTGAATGCAGCCATGCAGCACAAACAAGATAGAACGTTTTTGTTTGGCACCTATTGAAAAAACAAACGGGTAGCATTTTTAAACACTCATTGATTACGGCAGGGTGGCATGCCCCAAATGGTCTCTATTGCGGAGGAGTAGTTTTAAACTTTGCCCCTTTAAGTATCATAGTCGACTGAAGAATGGTGCCCCCAGAAGAAAAGAGCTGTGCGATCAATTCCCAGACCGTCTTCTTCTGAGAATTAATGTTTGCCTTTTTCTCCCATGATGTTCCAGTAGCAAAGAGAAAGATTCCGATATGTGATAGGTCAGGTATTTTAGTTTAAAATTTTACTTCTTCTAGAGTAAGATTTGAGACTTGCTGTGTGAAAGAATGAGACATTTTACTCATCCAATCTCGATGGTTTTGGAAGGAATGAATGTGTTTAAAAATAATGACAATTTCTAGCTCTGTTTTGAAACTTAAAAAGTTTCCTTTTTGTTACATGCGTAGTAAGGTGTTACATAATAACCTATATTCTTTTCATAAAGGGTTCATAACAATTTTGAAATCTCACTCTTTTGTGCTGTAATACTTTTCATGTAACAATTGAAATTACAGAATAAGCTGGAATGCATACAGCCTGCCTTGAATTTGAAACAAAAATAGCATTAAGTATTGAGAGTTCCACATTATGGAAGTAAACATGATGCTCTTAGAAAGATGTATAGTGAGCAATTCATAACACATTTCTCCCAAAGCAATAGTTTAATTTACTAGCCTCCATAGGTCAAGTGTTAAAACAGATGTTATAGCTATTGGGATGTTTAAAAATTATCAGTTGTAGAGTTGAATTGCTGAGGATGCAAATTTCAAATCTAGAATGTGGCTTAGAGTCTGTAGAACATAGGTTTCAATTTGTTGCAGAAATCTGGTAGTCATCTCAACTACAAAATTGTGCTTTAGAATATTGTCGAATACAAAAGGTGAAGCAAATATATGACTGTCATTTCCTTCTAAAGAGTTAAGCAACTTAATTTATGTTATATTTAAGGCAAAGAGAAAAATGTTATATAAAGGAAAATTAAAATATCATGGGAGATACAAATATGTGCAGTAAGTACAGAGTGGTTATTGGTACTACTTTAGTGAAAATAGATTGCAGTACAGATTAACTAGAAGAGTTCATTGCTTTGAGATGGCTGGGTTTACAAGGTAAAGGCAATTGACAAGTGAAGAAACGTAACATTAAAATGAAAATATGTCTTCTGATTGCAGTAGTCACAAAATAAAAACAAGCTAAACAAAAGTCTAGAAATTAACTCCAGTTTATACAGCATTTCTTGGAATAGTGAAGTATTTCCTGATAGTATGTCCTGAATAGATACTATCTATACTAGCATTCTTCATTCTCAAGTTAAACAGTGTTACATCCTAAAGCAATCATATACCCATATAATAGTCATTGCTTTAAGTACTTATTGCAACCAGCACATTAACTATTAATCATTTTCATTTGCTGGTAAAATCTGAAATCAGTTGTCAAGTTTCCAGATAGAGAAACATCCTGAAAACTTGTACATACTAAACCTCTTCGATGGTACATTCTTAGAAGAGAGGAACAGTAACCTTGTTTTCTTTCTTTATAATATAGACTTCTATGAAGTCGCTCCCCTTTATTTCATGATGGTGTCTTAGATGTACTTTAAAAGAGAATTTCACACTATTCTCTTTGTTTAATGTGACAGTGTGAGAAAGTGATCTTTATTCGTTCAAAAACTCTGCATGTAGTCTAGGTTTAGGTTCTTTTAATGTGTTTGTCTGTGATTTTTAAATGCTAAACATGTAAACAGATAAATTGTCAATGTTAATTCTGTATCCTGTCACACAACTGATCTTTCTTTCCTGCCATTTCTTTCCTTTTTATCTTTTTTTGGTGCATTCATGTTGCAGTTGATAAAATTACGTGAAGAGGTGAGTACTTCCTAGCTTCCTTTTTATCCCTTTAATTCTACTTTTCCTCATAAAATTGAGTTTCTAAATCCGAAGTAGATATTTTATTTCTCCAGAAAAGTCTAACAAAGAAAAAAGTATGGACTTTATTGCTCTAAACTCTGCTGACCATCTTCTAAAGAACAACTATTTCTTAACCTCAGTTATTACAAGGAGCATTGCTCTTTCTTGGGATTGGGGGAAAGTTAATACTTTGAAGACAAAAGAAAGAATGATACAGGATATCTTAAAATTATACTGAGTGTGGCTTTATTATAGACTATAACTTCAATTTTGCTTTATTTTTGTTAGTTTCTTAAGGGAGTGAATAATGTTGAATTTTTTTCTTGTATTCTGATTTCCTTTACCAAAACTTGTTCTTAAATAAACTTCTTTCTGTCCTTCAAAGTTTTTAAGTTCAACATAAGACACCATGAATTTATTGTCCTGTGGAGGAAACACACATATGTTATAAATGCCCTGCTACTGTGTATACTTAGACACATAAGAACAGCCAAAGCTCTCGTCATTGTTAAACACCATCCTTTCTGAAGGAAGTAGGCACCCAAGTGAGTTCTCATTTTATTAAGTTTACTAGGTAGTTTCATAAGGTAGGCCTGCTTTTGTTTTGAGGACTAGTAAAATTTGAATCAATGTTAAGTAATTTTACCTTCCTATCAATGAAGGATGCTCAATTATTGGATTTTTTTTCCCAATTAGGCCAAACATATCAAGTATGATTCCATATTCCATTTCGGAGACAGAGTAGTTATATTTTTATGTCAGAAGATTATTATTTTTCCATTAGGAAATTAAAAAAAGATGTGATATTAAAATTACCTAATTATCTAATTTCTTCCAATGCCCAATAGTACTTTGAATTATTTTCAAGTTTAGAGTGACTATGTTGATTGTGATTTTCCTAGAAGTTTTTAAAATTGGTATGTTATCATTCTCTGGGTGATACAGATATTAATTTAGGAGCTTGTAGATTAAGATTTTCAACAATTCTTCCACCTGAAAATGTATTGGTGCTATTCTGTTTTTCAAGTAATAATGGCATATAAATGGAAGGGGAAAATATACACAAATAAGTTGTCTAAAATCTTTTTCTTTTTGTAGTGTTTACTTTTTATGTTAGATGTGTATGCTAAATATAATTTCAATTTTAATGTATAAGATTATTATTTTGGTGAATGATACATCATTATTTTCCTTAAAGTAGAATAAGTTTGTATATATTTACATATGCTCATGTTTAGGTGAAGAATGTGAATTTTTAAATGTTAATAGATTTAACAATAGTCTTGAAATCTTCAATACAAAGGTCTTACCCTTGGATTTAAGCAATGACTAGTAAAGTTCACCATATTTTTGTCAAAAGGCTTGTCTTTGTTAAGCTGAGTGGTGTGAAATTAGAAATCTTAATTCTAAAAGCTGAAAAAAATTTCATGTCTGCATTTCTTTTAAACTGTATTACCATTGGTGGCTTAATTCTTTTGTTGTCCTTATAGCAAGAGTTAGCAGTTACGGTTCTAGAGTTCATGTTTTGGAAATTGTATCTTGTAATAGAATTATAATGAAAAGAAATAGATCATTCAACTAATACAGTAATATCCTGTGAAATACTCCCTTGTCTATTTGTTGATGTAGGTGAAGCATTGACAGTTATAGACTAGATCACAAAGATGACACTGAATTGGTGTACATTTTGCTAAGAAAGGACTGTCTTTCTGTCAGGATTCTAAAAGGAATCATACAGTCAATGATGCTCGAGATTTCTTACTTCGAAATCTTTTCTAGGAAGACAGGCACCCATCTGTTTCAAAATATGTTTTGTTGTGTCTGGAAGCAGAGTGTGCCCCGTCTCCTCCTTGTGATGCTCTTTTCGGGCTCCATTCTGGAAATGAGGCATGCTTGGAGGCAGAGTTGTAGTATGGGGGAGCTGATCAGTGTTGGCGGTGCTGAGCTGTTTGAATCCTGCATCTTCAGCCCTCCACTCTGCTCAGCTCCTCATACAAGTTGAGCTCTGTCTGAAGCTCCTGCACAGCTTCACTCACCTGCTTTGAAAAGGACTGAGAAGAGGGTGAGAGAATGAGTTTGGGATGGAATGTGGGGGCATGTTGAAAGCATCAGTTGCTACTGTCACGGATTGCCTTTCATTCGGAGCAACCAGGGCAATGCGCAACTAAGGCAACAATGTAAATAGCACAGCTGTTCCCAGAACTTGATTTTAGTTTGACATAAGCTAAGTAAGGTTCCAAAATACAAAGTGAAATCCTGCTGGAAAGCTGCTAGTAAACTGATAATCCTCTCATGTGCAGATTTACTGTGACAAAATCTAACCCACCTGAAGAAGGTTATTTGCATTGTTTAGAAATACACGGTTTTAAAAACTTCTTTAGAAAATTTGCTCCCAGTATTACCATAGAATCCCTCAAATCA
>NDGN011453958.1:20000-27073 GCA_002564285.1 Tympanoctomys barrerae
CCGTCTCCAGTTGTTTGCTCCCTTACGCTTTAGTCATTTATGGAAAAATTAACATTTTAATCAATCTACCTGATGTGAGCTGGGGACAGAGAAATCATCATACCATTTATTTTGCGTATTTTTCCTGGTTTTGGAAATGGTTTCCAATAATCTTGTATTTTTTTAAAATTGCAAACAATATGTAATCAGATATGAAAAAATTCATAGTAAGCAGTAAAGGTAATGCTCAGGATAATCTTATTAGCAATAATTAATAATTACAGCTCAAACTTTCGGCTTGAATTTGCAAGTAATTATTTTCAGAAAATACACAGCTAATTTTCCTAATACTAGTCCGTTTAAAATAGACAGGCTTTTTTATTTTTAAATATTTCATGCAATGAGTATTTTTATGTTGCCAGTATCCATTAATACTTTAATACTTACATATTATTATTTAGCTACATTTTTGTTTTGTACAATAAAGTATTAAATATAGAAATAATCATTTTGTGCATTTTTGGAAGACCGGCATAATGAAATGAAAGGCCAGTGCTTCTCTTGCCCAGGGTTCATGACTGTGCTAGATAGGCAGATTTATCTGATGAAGTTTAGGGAACTGCATAGGAAGAATACCAACAAATTGACCTTATATTAGTGGTGAGAAAACTACACACCTCACAGATTTTTAATAGTAGGGACTGTCTTTTTTCTTGAAGTTACTGGTAGATTGACTTTCTGTCCTGACTGGAATAAAAGCCAACATGTGTGTGTTCTTTTGGCTCATGGGCTCCCCTTTAGAAGGTGCTCTTCTTGGAAAGAATGTGAAAAAAGCAAAGAGCCTAAATACGAGGTCAGAGGACCACATTTATGTTCTAGCTCTTCTTTGTGTGACTCTAGACAAATAACATACCTCCCTGAGTCTGTTTCTTCTTCAATAAAATGGAGATAATATTGCCCATCTCAGGATATTCTCAAGGCATGTTGGTGTATTTTGAAGGCTTTTATGTGGCCCAAAATCCACATGTTCATGTGCATAATGCATGATCATCTGATGATGTACAATATGTCATAGGAAGTAATTGTGATGCTGTGAAATTTGTATGCACTAAAGTAATAGCAGAAAACACACTAGCCTGACAGTCCTTGGGGGATGTGGCACTGTCTGCATTGAACATTTCACTCCACAAAGAGACCTTTTTGACAAAACATCCACATGGTACTAGTTTGGGGGTGCGAGTTGGGGTTATGTTGCTGTGACACTGGTCATAGAGCTTGATTTGTTTGGTTGGGAACATAGTTAGGTGTTCTTTTCTCTCTGACTTTCATGTAGTTCTTTCCCAATGCTGAAGGAAGTCATCAGAGAAGACCACATATAACAGAAAACCATGTGTTGACAATGATTATTGAATAGGATTTGATAGCTGTTCCTTTTGTTGTGTAAATACAGTGGTATACACAGTACGATGACAAATTAACTGTAAAGCTTTATAAAATTAGCTATTTATTTGTCATTGAAGGGTTGGGAACTTCCTGTAAACCAGTCTGGGAGGAGGCATAAAAATAGACCTTTTGGAGGTAAAGGCAGATGTGGCATAGCTCCTGCCTAGACAGGAATCATTGTTCTAATTCATTCTCTTGTGTAAGTTTGAAAGTGGAATGAGGAAAGAGAAGACATAGTCCAGTGTGTTTCCCACTATTCTTACTAAAGTAATGATTTAGGCAATGCATGTGGTGGGCACCATGGTGCCTCTGTATTTCCTGAATTTCTGCTAGCCTTGACCCTAGTGATGCTTAGTCAGTCAAAAGCTTTGGGTTTTGATGATATACAAATTTATGGTTCTTATCATTTTGTTGTAGTACTAGAAAAAAACAGCATCTTTTTTAAAAAATACTTTTTTGGTGGTATTAGAGATGGAACCAGGAATCACGCATGTAGGCTTCACCATTAAACTACATCTCCAACCTCAGGAAAAAAACCACAACAATAACAGCAACAACAAAAAACCCCACAATTTATTGGGGTCTTTTTCTTAAAAATGGTGAAATGCAGGAAGGAAAAGACATGGAAGAACTAATATGAGTTTTGAAATAGTATAAAAGAGGGAAACGGCTTCCAGGTATTGTATTGTCTGAGAACTAGTTCTAGACCTGAGGAATTGTCACCAGTCCCGCAGTAAGATGAGAAAACAAGGAGAATGTAGTGAAATTTTTATAAAGCATATTTTATTAATTTAAGAGCCACATTTTCTATTATGATTTTCCTATTCTACTATCATAAAAGGTGAGTTGTATATGTTAGCAATAGTAGATTGAAGTTATATATATTTTTTTTTCTTTACTTAAAAAATAACAAAATTGGCATCCCTTTTGTGGGATCCTTGGAATGCTTTTTGAAATTTTACTTGTCCACAAAAATCTAAGAACTTACTCTGTCATTGAACAGTCGTGCGGCCTTGAGAAATCAGGTAACCTCTTTGCATTTGTTCTTATTTCTACCAAATGGAAACTTGACTCTAGATTCTATTCATTCCATAAGGTTGTTTTGAAATAGAGAAGGCTTAGTAAAATTTATCATTTTTATAAATTACCATTAGCAAAAGAAAGTAGTTAATTCTCTCTCTCTCTCTCTCTCTCTCTCTCTCTCTCTCAGTGTATTTGGTACAGGGTCTCACTACACAGCTCGGGCTCATAGTAATCCTCCTGCTTTCAGCCTCCCCAGGGCTGGGATTACAGGTGTGCAGCACTGTAACCAGTGTTGTGCTCAGCATACCCAGGGGATGGGGCTAGCGTAGTAGCGTGTGATGCTGGGGATCGAACCCTGGTCCCTGACTTGCCTAAGCAAGCACTTAGTCCACTGAGCTGTCTCACTGGCCCGAAAGTAGTTCTAAAAGCAATTGCAGAGACTTTAACAAAAGCTTGTAGTCTTTTCTGTTCATGAAATTGATGATCTTAAGTGGCAGATATAATGGAATATAGAGAATAAGACAGTAGATTAGAATGCTTATTAATTAGTGATATCTTCCTAACGAAGAAGGAAATTTATCTTCTAAAAATTCTTGCTTTTTTTAATTTTACATTTTTAAGTTGTTTGGTCAAATGAGTAGTTTTATGTGTTCAGTACAGTTGTGCAGAGGAACATACGTCCAGAATGAATGCATGATTTTGTAGTGCCATTTGCATCCTACCATACACTTGAGTTTAGTACCAGTCAAGCTTCTTTTACGGAGAGCTTTCTTGGGGAAAATGTATAAAAATTGTTCAATTAGGAGTTAGTTGAACAGTGCCACTTAATAAAAAATAGGAGAAGTTATAACTTTGAACTAAAAAGCTGATACTAGGACATTGCAGTATAAGACGGCATTAATTATCAGACTCATTAACAAAACTTTCTTGGGAGCAGCTGTCATAGGCCATGTTGGTGGCATAAACCATTGGTGTGATTCAGATTGGCATCTCTTTTTAAGTTCTTGTCATAGAATTTTTAATAAAAACATGACTTTTTTCAGGGTTTTTTTTTTAACATATCCTACCTTAGGTTTATTTGTACAAAGAGCATAGGAGGACACCAGCCCCCCACAGATGGCACCCCAGGGATCACACCAGTCCTTCTGTTTTTATATCAGCAGATAAGAGGTTTTTACTGTGGAGCCTTCATGGGGGCCTGGGCACCTTTAGGGGCCTGGGCACCTTTGGGAGTTGGGCTGCATCAGAAGCTGGAGCCTGGGCCTTGGCTGGAGCTGGGCCTTTGGCCGGCGAGGCCTGCGACCCTTGGCCATGGGGGCATGGATACACTTCCCAAACTTAGGGTAGGCAGTATAGGCAAGTCAAACGAGCCTCCGGTTTACTTCCTTTGGAATGATCTTGGGCTTGACCTCCTTGGGCTTGATGAAGGCCTTGATAGCTTCGGTGCATGTACTCATGGCCTTGGCATTGTTTGCTTGCATCTTCTTGAAGCCCTTCTTGTGCTTCTTGGCCAAACACATGTTCCTAAGGAACTTGGGATCTATCCCCTTCGGAGATTCATATCCTTGTGACTGAGGCTTCTTGATGACATTTCTGTGTCATTTTCAGGACTGGTTGTGTGTGGTGTGGTTCTTGGACTTGGCCATAACTGCATTGCAAACCATGGCTTTTTCAGTTATTAAAAGTTGTAATTTTTACTTATGGACACATCCATTTAGGTTGAATTCAGGGACATAAAACTCTGAAGCATCTGCTCTTTTTTCTCAAATTATTCTCTTCTCTGAACTAAGTATAACAACACCACCACCAACAAAAAACAGACACAAGATGAATTGAAGCTCTATGATTAGTAAGAGCAAAAATAGAATGAAAGACAAATTATACAAGAACAGAAATGCAAGGCTCATATTCTCCTTTCAGTAGGGTTAAACAGATAGTTTAAGACTCCGAGGCTTCCCCATTTGCATTTTAGGTGGGCTGTGTATTCTTGGTAGTGCCTTTCTGGAGATATGAGAGAGTTTGCAGTATACAGTATTCTCATGTCTTAGGATCATGATCTGTACCGTGGACTGACCCTATTCCTGCCATACTTGAGCACCCCAGTCTATGTGCTGACCCTCCTTGACTCAGTTGTCGCTGAGGGCCATACGACCATGGCTTCACAAGGTGCTAGTCTTCCATGCAGGAGTGCGCTGTCCTTCACGCAGGGCCTGTGTGGGCTACTGACCAGACATATGAAAAATAATATAGGGTTTATTGAACACTTGATAAGGGTCTCAAATTGTTTCCAGTGCTTCACATTCATTATTTATGTAATCTTCACCACATTCCTTTTACAGATGGAAAAAAAAAGTACAGAGATTAGGTCATTTGCACACATTTAGAAGCTAGAAAATAGTGCATCCACCCAGATGATCTGGTTTCATATTCTTAGTCAGCTGACTAAAACAGGAATGGGTTCCACATACACAGATTTTTTTCCAAAGTGAATTTTTGTTTTTAGTTAGAATATATCATGTTCTGACCCTGTTGTTGCCACGTTTGCTAATTTCTTTTGCCCGTAATTTACTTAGAAACTGTGGCAGACTAGGTGCTGAGGATATAGTGCTGATCAAGACAAACTAGTAAGATGTCTGTTCTCAGGCAGCTTACATGTTGGGGAAAGGGGTGGGCAGGATGAGAAATACATTTTTAAAATTAATAAATAAATGAAGAAGACCATTTTGGATACTGTTTAAGTGAAGCAGGTATTAAAGGATGACTGCTGAAGATTACAAAGTTTGTCTAGTCAGGAAAAGCCCACTGAAAGAGCTCTGTATGTTGGCTGAGTATTGATGGCCCAAACATGTCATCAATAAGAAAATCTGGGACCGACGATTCCAGGAGGGAGGGAGAGCAAGCACCAGGCTCTGCAATGAGGGATTGGTGATGTACAGGCCACAGAAAGAGGAGCAGAATGGCGAGAGGGCCAGGAGCTGGGCTCTGTGCACAGTGAGGGCGGAGTTGGCAGTGTGCCCGTTGTCTGGGGCTGGGCAGGGGGCTGGATCTCCTGCATAGTGTGTGACGTAACTGGAGGACTCCAGTAGGCAAGTAACCCCGTTCTGAGTTGGGGGAGAGGAACTGTAGAGTCGATGGGCAAAAAGCTGCCAGAGAGAGACATTGGGAAGTTTTTTATAGTATTGCGAGGTTTGTTCCTTTGCCAATTGAAACCACAGATGCAGAAATCTGATGGTGAAGATGAGAGAAAAAATGTAAGCCATTTAAAAGATATTCAGGAACTAGGAATTTGAAATTTATTATTGATTCTTTTAGCAACTGGCATGTGTTTCCAAGGACTCTTCCTTAAGGACATCCCCAAACAAATGGGGACTCAGTAGTCTTTGTACATGGAAGGACTTTCCATAGACACAGCCAGCCCTTCCAACTGACAGTAATGAACATTTTGTGATTATAAATCTAGACTAAAAATCTCATTTGTCTTTTTTTTTTGATTTGTCTTAATATCCTATTGATAATGATACCTGTTTCCTAAAGTTCCTGGTAGGCATAATAAAATAGAATAATTTTGTGTATTGTCTTACAAAACTATAGTATTTTCCTCTCTTAATTGTTTACAGGAAAGTCCTGAGTGTCCTAAACATACATTGTCATGTTAGTTAATTTTATTGTCATGTTAGTTAATTTCCTAAAGAGGAAATATAGATCCTTGCTCTGCTCCTCAAAGTAGGGATCCAGACTTAGCAGAATTGTCATCCCCTGGGAAGTTAGAAATCCAGGTTATTAGGTCCCACCTTGGGTCTGTTGCGTTGGATCTATATTTTAGCAAGATCAGTTGTGTACACATTAAATTTGTATGAAGTACTTACTTTGCAGTATTAGCAGTTAGTGGATTTTTTATTTGACCTGGATAAATCATTTCATTGACTGTCGTACAGTATATTTATGTTTATCTAAACATGTGCAAAAATTTGGGGAGGTATTGACATAGATACCTCAACTGCTGCAGCTTCTATAAAATAATAATATGGTATATCTATGAATCTAAATATTGGTGGCATTCAATATAAAGATCTTTTTGGAAACAATAATTACTTATATACAGTGCTGTAAGTTTAGAAAATATGAATAGATTTTACTCAGAAACTAGAATTGCTGGCAATCTTATCTAGTAGCACAAAGATACTCATTTTTCTGCTTAATTTTTTCAAAACATATTTTAGCCCTATATTTATCTACTTATATTTTTTGATGATACATTTATTATAGCTTATTACAGATTTTTTTTGTTACTACATAAATTTTATTTATTTTTTATTATAATTTTCTTTTATTTCAAAGTGTAAAAACAAGAGCAAGAAAAACACAAACACAGAAACAGGGTAACATGCAACAATACATGTGTTACAGATTTTCAAAACAAAAATAGCTGATTAACAATGATTGATATATTATCTTTTTTGTTGTTAAATCTGTTGCTTAGTTAACAGATATAGTTATGCAAGATTGGACATATGATTTAATATCACTGCATGCTTTCAAGAAATCTTAATTTTTTATTCTTGTCTCTCTTTTTCTTTTATTATCTTTTTGTAAAAAATATTTTAAAGAGAGTATAGTAATAATTGATA
>NDGN011453968.1:0-10191 GCA_002564285.1 Tympanoctomys barrerae
CTCTCCTCTCCTCTCCTCTCCTCTCCTCTCCTCTCCTCTCCTCTCCTCTCCTCCCCTCCTCTCCCTTCTTCTCCCTTCCCCTCCTCTCCCCTCCTCTCTCCTCCCCTCTCCTCTCTTCATTTCTTTTTCTTTTTGTGGTACTAGGAATGGGGCTCAGGACCTTGTGCTTGCCAGGATCTTGTGCTTATGCTGCTGAGCGATATCCCTATCACTGAAGCAGGTTTATTATTGAAACTGAGAGAGAGATAACTCTGTGTGGAAGGAACAGAGAAGGCTTTTCTTGCAGGCTACAAAAGCTTCTTATAGTATTTTTGTTGGGCTTTGCTGATTTGTGCCTTGTGACTGGCTGGCATGTCCCCTGGGTAGTGCTTGCTCCTGAGCTAAGTGGGAGGAAACCTACATTCTCAGAGTCCGCAGGTGGGCTCATTCAAAATTCAGGGTGTCCTGACTGGGCTCTGTCGCTGCTGCTTTTAAAGGGGTATTGGAAAGCAGGTCACGCCTCTTGTCTTGGCTACTTCCTGCTGAGAGGGGGCAGACAAGGTGTTTTATTTATTTTTGCTTTGTTTTATTCATTTGTTATTTTTTTGAGAAAGATCGCTGTTTGGAAGTGTTCTTGAGTTGACACCTGAGAAAAATCTTTGTAGTAGATTTATTATTATTAGCAATATTATTAATATTAATAATAATAGTAGATTGATTATTAATTATTATTATTAATTATTATTATATTGTATTTGTAGTATATTAATTATATAAAGAAGAAAAAGAAGGAAAAACTATAATAAGGTTCAAAGTGGCCAGAAGGGGTAGAAGCCAATACAGAGGAAGAGGGACAAGATTCCTGGAAGAGCCTTCCAGGAGCTTGCAGGCCTGTCCATAAAGGCATTTTGTCCTGCTGCTGACGAGATCAGAATTGTCAGCGTGAAAGCAGCATTGTTCTAGGAGGAGAGCATAAATGCTGCCCCCATGAAACTGTCAGGAAATCTAAGCCTCTGCAATTTTGGAGAACAGCTGAACTGATGGAGCCTACTTGATCCTAAAAGTGTCACAGTCAGACAGAGACTTCTTTGAGTCCTTCGGTGGGTTCTTTCTATAGCTTGGTGAATGGTGAAAGACAGATTCATAGGGCTTCAATCCTGCTCCAGTTCCTATGATTATTTTCAGAGTGGCTATTAATGGGACTGGCTGTGTGGCATGATGAGCCCTGACTGACTTGGGTTATGGGAGAGGTAAGGATAGGTAGATTGGAGTCTCCTAAGGAGAAGATGGAGTAAAGAGGCCCAACATACAAGCACCTGTCCAGTTGCTAGGTAGACAGATATATGTCTTCACGCATCAGGAGGATGCCCATCTCTAGGGAAAGGCATCTCATGAGGAGGAGGAGTTCTGGGGTGGGGCAGTAGTTAGGAAGTAAATATGGAACTGCCTTGAATCTATGCCACATACAAGAGAAGGAGCTAAAATTTCACGGATCAAAGAGAAAGGGGGTGAGGTCGGTTGTAATACTACAGGACCTTCTTGGTTAAAAACAGTGAGTTTTTGGTTTTGGAAGAAAACAGTTGTGCCTACTAAAGTGTTTGCGTGTCGTGGTACTTTCATGGACCAAAGGAGTAACTTTCAGGGAGACCTTTACCTTATCTTGGAAATACTCCGATGAAGCATTCAGACTGCCCTGGAAGGAAATGTACTCAGATACCCATAAAAGAGTCTCCAGTGGTTAAAGTTGTAGGGATCAGAAGGTGGGAGGAGACAGCAGTAACATTACAGATGGAGAGGTCTGTCATAGTTAGGGGTTTTTCAAAGGATACAATACAATACAGGACTCATTTTATAAGATTTGTTTATATTCTCCCAAATAATCATACACAAGGAGTGAAAGAAATCTCTCCACACATTAAAGATCAAAGAATCCAGCCAAGGCCCTGGATCCTAATATCTTGCATGAGTCCAGATGAAGACCTAAAACCCATAACAAGCCTCCCACAAGTGCAACTGGATGTCTGAAGCCCACAACAATGTCTTATGCAGCTCCACTTTACAGATCTTTGCTGGAAATGTCCAAAGGTCAGTAGTAGATGCTAGAAAGCCTGTCCAGTAGTCTGTGTTGTGCACTTAGGGATTAAGGGCATGGGTGATACTGAGGAAAAAAAGGATCAGCACAGGTGAACAAGGACTCTCTTCAGTCACAGAAGGCAGTCTGGTGATCTTCGGAGATGTGTGTTCCATTGATTTGCACTGGAAAATGGGAGTCCTTTTTAGAGAGGAGAAGTGGACCAGGGAGGAATGATGTAGTTTTGCTGCTACTGAAGTGATCAAGATTGCTTGAAAGGGGTCTCTCCCCTTTGACTTTAATCCCTGAGAGGGGCTGGGAGGGTTTATATATGCCCATTCTTCAGGTTGAGGGATGGAGGGGTGAGTGTATCCAGGCTGCGGAAGGGTTTGGGGAGGGTGGAGAGGGTGGGCTCAGTACAATTCCAAACAAATTCTATGTGGGTGTTCAGTGAGAAATCTAAAGCAATGTAGGGCAGGTTTGAATGGAGGTATGGAAGGTGAAGGTAATGAGAGGCTTTTTATAGAATCTTGAAGGGGCTGAGCACAGATTGGCAGGAACAAGACCCAAGAGGTTTTTTGTTTGTTTATTGTTTTGTTTTTAGTTTTCAAAATTATTATTAGTATTATTTATTTTTATTTTTAAATTTATTTATTTATTTTTTGTGGTGGAACTGGGGATTAAACTCAGGTTCTTGCACTTGCCAGGGAAGCACTTATTCCACTGAGCTATCTCCCCAGCCCCTCAAAGTTATTTTTTTAATTATAGTTTTATTTCTTACAGAAAGTACAAAATAGTGTTAAAACAGGTATAATTACAAATTATACAGAATTTCACTAAGCAAAATAATATGAATTTGACAGTATTTATTGTATTGCACAGTGCATTCTTCAAATTAGTTGTTCATATTACCAGATATTTGCATGCAAAATTCTAAGAAGAAATATATATATATATATATATATATATATATATATATGAAATTAAGAAGAGAGAAAAAGAGAAAAAAATGAAAAATGAAGACAAAGAAAATTAAGCATTAACTGCTTCCAGGATATATTTAGGGAGGAGACTACCTATTGGGTGATCTATTAAGTAAAATCAGATCCACTACTGGTTTGACTAGAGATTAGGAGTCTGCATGAGGGGATGATTTCAGGAAGTAGGATGTGTGCTACTGTGGAGAATCTTTCTTTTGATATAAGAAAGGCCTCCATCCTGAAAAGCTGTAAACTAGGAGAAGGAGTTATCGTTGTTTTGTTTTTTGTTTTGTTTTTAAACCTGAGTTTTCTGTGTAGACTATTTGCCAATCAGTCCTGGGGAGAGATCCCAAAAATTGATGGGTGGGGAAGGGAGGAAGTCTAAGGTTGCCCTGGGGATGGTTTGGCATGTGGGCAGTTGGGCTATAGTCTTTTGCATAGAAGTCCTGAAACTAGGAATGAGGGGTATATGAGTGTAGGAATCAGAGCAGAGAGAATAATCTAGCATGGGGCTGGTCATGGAAAGATGAAAGCGACTTGTTTTGCAAGCTTTCATGAAGGACCAACTTTTCATGGAGAAAAAATCACTGCTCTTCTTGTAATCATTCCTATTTGAATGGAATCATTTCATGGCTGAGTAAGAAAGTATAAGAGAAATAAAAAAGAACAGAGAGAGGCTTAGTAGCTGCCTGTTTTGTTACTCTGTCCGCCTTGGTATTTCCACAGAGGGTAGATCTTAGATGTTTATCACATGAGTTAGGTCTTTGATGGCTCCTGAACTATGTGACTGAGCTCTATAGGGTGGAAGACCCACCTCTAGAAGGGCTTGTGTTAGATACCTTTTTTGTATAGGAATATTTTTTTTGCAGTTAGGAATTTCCTTTCAGGACAATTTTCTCCATTTGAGAGTAGGATATTATAAGCAGGTCTGGAGCTGTGTAAATTTTAATTGCTTTATCTTTTGCATGAGTTTGAGCTCTAGTGAGTTCTATGCGTTTAACCTGCTGTGAAGTTGTCTCTGTTGAGAGGGCCGCTGTCTTGATATTTTTTGGAAGGCAGCTATGCTCACCACTATACCACCAATACAGGCTGCCTTGATATTTTTTTTTGGAGAGAGTAGGATTAGCTATCATCACAGCCTGATGGAACACCCTGTATGGGAAGGGGTGGTCTTTGAAGTGCTTCCACCAATAAAACATTCAGGGAACCCTGGAACACATTCTGAAGTTATGCGATAGAAACAGGTGTGAGTAAAATCAAGAAGCTCAGTGCACTCATGTTGGGGTGGAGTCTGGGAGTCAGCTATTGCAAGTAGCTTAGGACAGGGGAGCAGCAGAACATACCTGAGCATCGTAGGTGCTGAAGCTGTAGGAGTTGAACTCTGGCCAGAGGGAGAAGGGTGACAGCATGATACTTGAGAAATTTGGAGAGGTTGCATGAAGATTGTTCCTGCAGGGGATGGTGGAGATTAATATTATGGGCCTTAAGGCTAAGAAGTGCAGCTGACACTAAGACCTGCAAATAGAAAAACTGACCTTTTATTACAAGGTTGAACTGTTTGGATAAATAGGGATCAGGATGGAGGGAATCTCTAGCTGCCTGCGCAAGTAGCTTGTCCCTTCTTGCTCACTAGAAATAGAAATAAAGATTTATTAGGATTGGGTAAGATCAAAGTGGAAACCTTAAGGAGTGCCTGTTTGTGGGCCCAAAAAGAAAAGGGAATTCAGTCAGCTTCTGCTAGCCTTCCTCAGGGATCTGCATGGGAAGCCTCATGGGAAGCTTTTACAGTGAGTTGGAAATGTTGGCTCCAAAGTGAAAAATAGCTAAGGGGCTCCAGGAGGGAAAGACGATTGTGTGTGTGTGTGTGTGTGTGTGTGTGTGTGTGTTAGGTGTGCAGCAAGTGGCATGAATAAGGAGGTAAGTGACCTCTCATTGTACCAGCAGGGCTTTGCATTAGGAGACACAGTATCAATTTTTTTCCCCAAAGAATTGAAAAGGAGAATTGTGTCAGATATAGTCATTTTTTAAAGGGAGATTTTTATTTTATTTTGAAGAATAAAAACAAAAGCAAACAAAGATAGAAACAAAGACAGGAACAGGATAGCACACAATACATATGTTTTAGATTTTCAAAACAAGAATAGCTAATTAACAATGGTTGTTCTATTAATAGTTTAATTCCCTCCTCCCCACAACCAAGTACCAGGGATCAAACTCAGGACCTTGCACTTGCCAGGCAGGTACTTATGCCATTGAGCTATCTTCCTGGCCCCTTAGAGTAATTTTTTGAGGGCTGCAAAACAAAAGGTCACTGATGTACTGGAACAGAAAACTAGAGATTGGAGGTCTTTTTGTAAGGCTTGGCCAAAAAAAGTGGGAGCTATCCTGAAATCCCTGATAAAGAACTCTCCTTGTGAGCTGTTAGGCTCTATATGGGGTTTGTTCGGGTAAAAGTAAAATTTTGTGGGAATCATAATCGGGAACAGCAAAAAAGACATCTTTGAGGTCTAAAATAGTATTGGGGAAGTACAGAAGAAAAGGGTATTGGGGTTGGGGACCACTGGGTGAGCAGGAAACAATGAGTTTGTTAATATTTTGGAAATCTTTGACTAATCAGAAGGTGCTATCTGTTTTTTTGTTTTGTTTTGTTTTTACAAGGAACATAGGAGTGTTGTGTGGGGAGAGAGTAAGTAGGAGGATTTGGGCAAACTGACTGAAGGCCAAAAGGGCTGTGAGGGCTTAGCAGTCACTGGGGCTGTTGTTTTAAGTGGGCTGATATATTTATTATTTATTTTAAAAAATTAGTAAAAAATAAAATATAAATACAAAATCATTAGAAACTATTAAGAACAGAGGTTGGTGGTGTAAGGCTATGGAAGGATATTTTTGTGTGTCCCAAACAATAGAGTCAACTTGTGATGAGTTGGACTGCCTCAGGGGAAGGGCTTATTATAGCTTTGACTGGTCATAAGGAAGGACTCAGGAGGAAGTCAGGGAATACATAGCTGCTCCCAAGTGATGAAGAATTATTCATCACTTTGAGAGTTGGATGGTGGTTAAAGGTGTTAAGAAACTGTGAATGAAAATTCTATGGTTTAAGGAAAAGGAGGAAGTCTTGTCTAGTGTTTTTATCAGGCCCTTCATTCTAACAACGAAGATAGAGTAGGTGAACAAAGGTACAGAAAGTTCAATAAGTATAGAGAGGCTATCTCCTGAGTTGCTCAGAAAGGAAAACTGTTTTCCAACCATCACTATTTTTACTGAATGTCTATTCATAATTTCATAGTGGAAGTCTTTAGGATCTGGGCCATGTCAATTATCAGCTGAAAATAAAGCTACAAAAGACCCCAGGTCCTTGGTAAATGTGTTAGGTTGCCTACAGACGAGAGATCTAGAGGCATTCCATTTTCCAGTGCCTCCACTGTCTGTAGTTAAAAGACACCTTCATAAGAAGCCCAGAATTTGGGCAAACTTTTCTCAGGGAGGCAAGTGATCAGTTGATCTGAATCTGTTCTACTAGAGTGGCCAAGTTGATATGTCCACCTGGGGTCTCAGTGCTCAGTCCTGGGGACCACATGAAGTACCTCAGCTTGTCTGTTAAGGTATATGCAGTGGAGCTCATCGGCATGCTTTGCAGCTACCACCAAATATGCTCTTTTGCCATTCATTAGGGTGGATAAGAAATTAGGATAAGTATCTCCTCAAGTTGAGAAATAAATTTGAGTGAGTTAGATAAATTCTTTTATTAATTTATTGGGATTTTGTGAGAAGGAGTGCATTCTTTAATGGAAACATTCTGAATGTGAACTGAGCCTCTTGATCACTCCTGGAGGGGTATGATAGGAGGAGAAGTTCTGAGAAGGCGTCAGATAAGAAAAAGGAGTTAGAGAGCAGGTCTGTGGTGGGGAAGCGAAGGGCAGGTTTGAGCAAGGGGCTGAGATGGAACAGGCTGCTGGGCTGCTGGGTGTTGGAGAAGAGGAGGCTCACACCAAGGAGTGAGAGGCGGGAGTCAGGAGAATTGTGGGTCTTATTGAGGGTCTTTTTTTGAAGAAATAAGAAGAATGGGGAGGGTGATCATCAGTGAAATCAATTAGCCATAGAGAAGGGTTCAGGGCAGCAAAGGCATGATTATGGGTGGGACATGGAAATGGTGGTTTGTGGGGATAGGGGTTTTTGTTCAGTGAGAAGCATTAGGAAGGAAGAGAAAATGAACAGAGGGAAGGTTTCTCAAAGAGGGTAAAAAAGCCTGGGGTGTAGGCAGCCTCTTACCTTTTGCTATTTTTTGCAGGTATTTATGAAGACCTCAGATAATTTGGAAGTCACTGTGAGTCTATACTTGGGCCACACAAAAGTGTAGTAAATGATCAACAGTTTTGGTTTAATGTGTCTTCTAGTCCCAACTTGAAAAGAGTACAGAGGAGATAGCTGAGGGAGGTATTTCCCCAAGCTTTTGAAGGAGAATTGCCCATCATATGAGAGTAGGGATAAGAAAGGAGATCATGTCAGAAGTAAGTCACTGGGACATCTCTCTGTGATTGGCCTCATGCACAGGGGCCATAAGTTTCAGAGCAGCACAAGATTGTCTCACATGTTGAAAGGAAGTACATTCTTAATCAGAACGCAGGATACCCCACCTTTATAATGTTTTCAAATAAAGATCAGGGAGGAAGAAAAATGCTTACAAAGGTAAAAGAGAGGGCCAGCCAGATAGCTAAGTAGATTAAAGCACTTGCTTAGGCAGAATGCAGCATCTGGGGATCGATCCCTGTCAGGCTGTGCCGGCCCATCCCCAGGGCAGACTAGGTGTTGTGGCGCACAACTGAAATCTCAGTGATTGGGAGGCTGAAAACAAGAGAATCACTACGAGTTTGATCTACATAGTGAGACCCTAGAGACCTTGTACTAAATTAAAAAAAAAAAAGACACCATTTTGGTTTTCTTTGGGTCCCAAAAGAAAGTCAGTTGGGCTAGGAACTTTCCTTCCCAGGAGTGGTGATTTATTAGTAGCCAGGGATGGGTGTCTGTTTTGATGTCTACCAGGATGGTCACTAGACTAGGTTTCACACAGAGGGTTGTGAGAAGGAAAGAGAGTTGGTTATTCAACTGAGAAGTTGGGGGTTGACACTTGCCTCTGGAGGTTTTGAGTGTTCACCAAAGGTTAGCCTTGGTCAGAGCCTCATCATCCCACTGCAGAGGGCATTGAACCCACACAACCAACTTTTTGGAAAGGAGGGGACATTGGGTAAGAAATAGGACTGTACCAGAATCTAGGAGTAAGCCTAGGATGAGCTGCCCTTGCTCTTGGAGTCCTAGTTTGCAAAAGAGGCCCTGGTGTCAGCTCCCATTCCTGGGTTTCTGCACCAGATGAGCAGGAAAGAAAGAACAAAAATTCAGCAATCTGGGTGGGGTGAATAATCCTGAGAGGAACTGCAATGTGAATAAATCAGAATTGTTGTCTCTCATAAGTGTTAGGGATTTTTAGGGTCAGGCTTTTGAGGAGTTGCTTTGCAGAAATGGTGAGCTTGTGGGTTGCTAATGTATTCTCCATGGTCTGCTGACATATTCTCTGGTGATCTACGCTTCTCCAAAGGTAGGTGGGCCTATTTGAACTGGTGTCATCACTGCCTGGCTCTATCAGGAGGAGGCATAATTACTTCATAAAATATTACTTAGACTCATCAGTTGACCTTTAAATAATGGAGCTAGCACAAAAACACCCTTGTCCTTCTACAAAACATTTTCTTTATGAAAAGTGTAGTTGAAAGGAAAGGTATATGCCTATATTTCTTGATCATTATTTCATGCCTATATCTTGTACTGGGAGCAGCTACTTTGAAGACAACAATGTACAATATACTGAATGTTGTTGATCTCCTACGTTTTAATATATTTGGTATATGGTCTCACTATGCAGCTAGGACTCAAAGTGATCCTTCTGTTTTCAGCCTCCCCAGGACTGGGATTACAGGCGTGCACCAGGACACCTGGTCTCTGTGGCCAGCTCAGCCAAGGCATGGGGCCAGCACGGCATGTGTTGCTTGGGGTGGAACTCCAGTCCCTGTGCTTGCCTAAGCAGGTTCTTGGTCCACTGAGCTATCTTACTGGCCCTTATAATTTTGTTTAGATTTTTTTTTCTCCGAATGCCTTCAGGGCAGGTTTGGCTGGCTTGAGTTCTGGGGATCGAACCACAGCAACCTGAGCCTGACTGCTGTGTTGAAGCAGCCACTTAAAGAACTGAGCTAAGGGGCAGACCCCCTTGTTTAGAAATTTTATGCTGTTTTTTTAATTGTTTATTTTTCTTTTCTTTAAAATAAAGTGGTTTCAAATACTATGCTACTGTCCTTTGAGTTCCTATATATAACTCAGTATGTTAAAATTAAATTTTTGTATATTGATTAGTAATTGTTTCCTAACATATGTAATGAGGATCTTTTAATAAATATTAATGAAAACATACTTAGAAATTGAATAATATTACATTCTGATCGGAGAGAAAATTCTAATATGGTTTGAATTCAGTAAAAAAGATGAGTCTATCTTAAAAACATGACTTATTAACAATTTTCATGCTGTATTTTATATTGCCACGATGAATTACACACACACAAACAATAAGTTTGTAATTTATTATTTAGAAGAACACATTAGTATAATTTAAGACAGCATTAAATTATATGTTGCTGACTTTGAAGACATGAAACTTACAGGTAAATACTTTGAAAAGCAAAAGAGGCCAGCTTTCAAAGCTTTAAAGTTCTCTTCTGTCTCAGACTATAGTAAAAGACTTGGATAGACCTATTAAGAATGGCTTTTGTACCCTAGTAGGGGTATGTATAGATCGAGTATTAAGGAGGTGAGATCCCACGTGCAGGCTTATTGAGGACTCTGACAGCTACTGTATTATGGAAGAGTAGGTATTCAACAACCCTGCACACCTAAAGTACTTCACACCTTTCTTTTTCTTTTAAAGAGAACAACAACAACAATAAAATAATACATCAAAAGCTAAAAATGATACAGAATTTTAGAACAAGATGACAATGGTTGTTTTATCACCTATTGTTATCATCAAAGTAGTTGCTCAGGTTACCAGTTATAGTTATATAACACCGATCAAATAATTAAACATTAACTGTTCCTTTCAATAAACTAGTTGAAATT
>NDGN011453983.1:0-10450 GCA_002564285.1 Tympanoctomys barrerae
TTCTTTCTTTCTTTCTTTCTTTCTTTCTTTCTTTCTTTCTTTCTTTCTTTCTTTCTTCTTCATCTCCATCACTTCCTCCTCCTCCTCCTCCTCCTCCTTTTTCATGTGAGGTTTTGCTCTATAATTTAGGCAGCGCTTAAACTCATGCCAGCCTGTGTAGAATTCATGCAATCCTCTTGCTTCAGATTCTCAAGTTCCAGGGTGACATGTGTGCACCCCAATGGCCACCCCTATTTTGTTTGTACATTTTGACAAAGATTCTCTCTGTGAGGTTCAGGCAGTCCCTGAGTTCACTGTGTAACCCAGGATGGCCTACAACTTGTTTCTTAAATTTCTTGAAGTAATTTCCTCAAACTTTCTTCTTTTATGGTGGTGCTTGCCCTGCCATGGCATTTGCATTTGCTTGCTGATGTTTTTAGAGAGCATCTCGAGGTCATGTGCAATGTAAGGAAGGCGCAGCCCACCCCGAACCGGGGACCACTGTTACTGCTTTAGGATATTTAGCTCTAGGCTTACAGGACATCCTCACATCTTTGTCACTCTTTTAACTTCTCTGTCATAGAGGAAAACTAATTATTTCTTTGTTCTCTTAGGTTTATATGCTATGTGAAAAGCCACACGAGTTCGCTACATTGTATACCGGAGTGATTTGTGTAACAGGTGACTGGATGTTTCCCTGTCCTAGATCATTGAGAAGTTTTTAACTGTGAATGTATCTAGTGATCAAAAGTGGATAATCTGGATGTTTTATTGATTCTCTTACCTCTCTCCCAGAAACATGTGCCTCCTTTCCATTGCGATCACTTGTGGGTAGGGCATGCCGTGCCGGATGCATATGCTGATCTTGAATATAGGCAGTTTGGAGCATCTAAGAGAAAACAGATTTACACCTCATTTGTTGGAATTGTTCTGAAATGCTGTGTTTGTTTTTGAATATGTGATGCTCTTAATTTCTTTCAGGGAAATGAAACACACACTTACAGGGCTGTCAGGGGCTAAATGCTGTCACTCAGCACCGGTGTGGATATTTTGGGCATTGTTCCAACAGACCATAATCTGAAAGATAATGATTCCGGTTCTGCTTTTCCCAGATGTTCCTCCTGGTGCGAGCAGCTGCCATTGTTACACTTGTAAACTCTACGCTTGGCAGAGCTTGTGATCGACTGAGGAAGATGCCGATGTCTGTCGGCTTCTGCCTGGCAAAGTTCTGTTCTGATTTAGAATGGGAGCAGTGTGGTGTTCTTTGAGTGACAAGAAGCCCCCTAGGAGAGCCTGGGGATCTCAGGTGCACGGCATGCACATCGCCTTGGATTTTCTCTTTCTCTTGCTTGAGTGAACCACTCTTGTGACGCATCATTTGAATGTTCTTGAACTTCCTGCAAAACGTGCTTCAAGGACACATGCGCATGGCTGGGCCCTCAGCTGTCCTAATGTGAAGTGTAAGATTAACTAAGGAAGAATTTCCTGCTACTGTATGTGGAGGATGATCCCTCATCAGGAATTCATCTTTGTTTACCTGGGTCCCTTTGTGCCCAATGCCAAACTTGGAAGACAGCTGGATATAACTAGAGATTCACACACACGTAAGTTGTGCCTGTGTGGGTCGTGTTTGTTGTGTAGCGAAGGAACTGGCAACCTTGTTGTCTTTAGAATCCTTGTCCACCAGTTGGCTCTGCGAGAAATTAATATTGAGCATGGTCAGAAATAAAAGTAAATGGATTTAGTAGTATTATACCTCAAAATTAATCAAATTTCCTGCATCATAAATCATGGAGTGGTCCTAGACATCTCACCAGATGTGAGATAAACAATTTCAGGAACATTAATTCTTGGACAGCAGTCACCCTGCTATTAGCTTTTCTCTTCAATGGTAATTTTTTAAATAGATAGTTTCCCAGAGTGTTGTGTATTTTGTTCAGTTGTATTTGAAAAAAAGTATTTCCAACCTCTCTCATTGAGGTGGGATTGCAGAGCAGAATCTTGAATGGCAACTTCTAATAAAAGAAGTTTTATTAGAAGTTGGAAAAATGACCCCGATCCAACAAATATGAATATTGTTCAGTATTTCTTTGGGGTTTCTGTTTCTTTCCTTCCTTTTTTGTGTATTTTCTCCTAGGCTTCAGCCTCAGAAGTACACTCAATATCCAGCTTTTGGAATCCACTCTAAATGCCCATCTTTTCTCCACTTACTGGCAAAGCTTTCAATTTGCATAAATCCTGCATTTCACCAAATTGTAGCACATCTCCTATCAGCTCTATTCTTCCTTGAAGTGGTTCCTCCTTTGGCTACTCTGTTTCTACTTGTGCAGCCTCCTTTGCTCAATCACTCAAGTGTTCAATGTAGGTCATGATTGCTTATCAGCGGCATTCACAGGGCTCTGTGCTCCTTACACGTCCAAACTGTCACCTTTTATCCTCTGCTGCCGAGTGCATATTGTGCTCCACTGTAGTTGTTGAGGCAACATTTTTGGAATAAATGAATATATGTACATGAGCCTTTGCTTGCTCTGATATTCTTCTTAGGGTTAAAGAAATTAAATACTTGATCAAAGAATTTGAATGCCAAATCAGAAGTATCAAAATTATCAAACGAGAAGCTTCACAGTCTCCTTCTGCATCTGCAAGCTCCTGCTGTCTCTCGTGCGGGTGACCAGGAGGCTTAGCCCCTTACATGCCCTTCATTTCCTTTGGTGCACACAGACATGTACACACGTACAGTCTTTTCATTTTTATATGTAACATTACATGTGTAGTATACAACACATACATGTGTGTGCTGTTGTTTTTTATTTCAACTATTTGGGAAAGGAGATCTTGACATTTAATGTGATTATTTTGTTCCTCCTGTCTAAGCTGTACTACTTGGCCTGGCGAGGGGTCACCAGCCCTCATTAACTTTTTTTTTTTTTTGCCTTGATAGACATGAACTATGCCTTGGGAGGTTACCTTGTATCATTTCAACTCTGGGTGAGTGAATCCTCAGAATATAACGGCTGGCTCCACGTTCACAGTGCTAACAGTGCCAACTCATCCCCCAGAGGGTTGGTGCTGATTGACTTGAGCAACATGTGAGCACCGTTTCTCTGAAGCCTTGTGGAAGGCCCAGTTCTTGACACATATGATGTCCCCCTAAATATCTAGGGACAGTGTGTTTGTGCAGATCTTTCCTCTGGAGTTCACTTAGTGCAAGTGTTGCTGCTCATCTTTTCACATGTGTGAAATTCACTTTTTAGTGAACGACTTGTTCATGCCCTTTCTGCATGGTTTTGGGTTGGTTTCCAATTAACTAAATTGCCAAGGCTTGAGCCTTAGGAGAAATCTGAACCTTTCTCCTCCATTCTTTTCCCAATTACTACTAAAGCCGACCATTAAAATCGGCTCAACTTGGTTTAGGATGAAATTTCATTTTAGAAACTAAGGAATCCATTTATTTATTTATTTATTTATTTATTTAATCAGACACAGGATCTCACTACACAGACTCACAGTGGTCCTCCTGTCTCAGCCTCCCCAGAGCTGTGATCACAGATGTGTGCCACAGTGCCCGAGGTTCCGGGGCAGCACAGCACCATCTCCCCAGGGCTAGAAAGCCTTGATTTTAAGCACATTTATTAAACTCTTGAATTGAGTTTTGAGTCTTAAAGACGTTTCCCACTTCAAAGCTGCAAAGGGATGCAGCACACCTTATTCTAGTATTCTTCTGGTGTTTTGGATACTTTGCTCTCACTGCTGAGACAAAATACCCATGGCCCAAGATTCAGAAAAGAAAGGTTTACTTAGTTGACAGTTTATGGAGGTTTCAGTCTGTAATCAATCGGCTCTAAAGCAGGGTGGTGCATGGCAGAGGGGCGACAGTTCATGGTAGCAGAAAACAACAAAAGTGGCAGGAGCAAACAAGGCAGAGAGCGGAGCCTCTTTTGCCCCCTTGTATGACTGTAAGCAGGCTACTTGCCCTAGGGCAGGCGTACCACTAACACCGTGTCCTTGCCCTTCTGTTGCAAAGGCTCCGGATGTTGACAAAGTGAGGACTCTGACTCCCTGCTGAGCCGCTTAAACTTCTGGGCTCCTCAAGTTGACACGCTTTAATGATTTTTCACATAAGCACTAGTTATCATTGGAATTATTATTGTGCTATACAAACGTGTCACAAAGATTCAACTCCCATTTGCTTCAAATTTCTCACTAGCTGTTCTTTCCTGTACTTTGTTGTTTATATTTTATTTTTTATTAGGAGGTACCCGCAGCACATACTGAGCACCCTTCTTGCGGGGCATCTGTGCAGGTGCACAGTGCATCTTAAGTCTCTTACTCCCCCCTCCCTCTCTGCTCTGTCCAGCTCTCATTCCCGTTTCCACTACTTTTTCTTTAAGTCTCCTTTTTCCACCCTTTACCCCTTTGTTCCCTTCATTTTCTCTTGTTGCTCTTCCCATTTGAAAAAAATTCCCCCATTTCTCATTATATAGAAATCTTTTTTCTGCAACATCATTACATAAGTTTCATTTTGCTCTTAATCTTAATGCTTTGGGAAATAAATGCTTTGCTCTTAATGCTCATGGGAAATAAGCCATGCACTGTTTAATCTTTTATTTATTTGTTACAGGGTTTTGCTATGCAACTCAGACTCGTAGTGATCCTTCCGTCTCGGCCTCCTCAGTGCTGGGATTACAGGTGTGCACCATCGCACCCAGTTTCGGTGGCTGGTGCAGTGCTGGGCTAGCATGGCATGCAGTACTGGGGATCGAACCTGGGTGCTTGTGCTTGCCAGGCAGGTGGCTTAGACCACTGGGCTATCTCTACAGCCACCAATATCTCGTCTTACACATCTGAAATATTTCACTTGACCGCACTGCATCCATTGACCTACAACTAGTTATTTGGACCCCTTGTTGAATACTCTTGTGTTGCCCATTTATTCAGTAAGGTAGAAAACAACTTTTACCTCATACTAACATCTCACTTTTAAATTGGAATTTTCCTAGACATTTTACTTTCTGAGTTATATTTGATGGTTTATGTAAGCACCAGCACCACGGCGTTTTATGTACCAAGATGAACCCAAGCCTTCGTATCTCCAGCTCATTCAATTTTTTTGGTTTCAGGACGGAGTCTCAGGAGATCCCTAAGTTGCCAGGTTGAGCTTGAATTTTAATCTCTCTGTCTCTGTCTCCCAGGTGGTTACTGGCATGTTCAGCCACTTTTATATTGTTATTGATGCCCTAAAATATACACTTCAATATGTAGCAACACCAGTAATTCTTTACTGCTCTTCTGGTTCAAGTATTTCTTCAGGACTTTATTTCTCCTTATTAATGTTATAGCCATGGGTCTAGTTCTGAATAATATGAGTTTGGCATTTTATTAGCTGAATTCCAAGTAAGCAAATATATTTGCAGAGAGAGAATTGACTTTTTGTTGCTTAAATTTTCCTCTGTGAGAGCGTCTCACACACTTCCTTTCATCGAACTCTTGATTTTTGGTTTACAGTGTAGTTTCAGTGTTGTTTTCATATAAATATAATTACATAGGGATGAAATTTTATAAAAATTCATATAAATTTTGTACAAGTCATATTAAATTTATTCCAAGGTGTTTTGTAAGTTAACATTTTAATATGAAGTAATTATTTCCATTATATCTTCTAATTTGTTATTGTTTGCTTTTATAAAGTAATTGATTTCTTTATATCAATCTTTGTTCTGCATATTTTATGAACTTCCATATTGTTTATGGTATTTTTATTATACTTTAGTATATACAGGTATTCATCCAGTTAGTTCAATTTGATACTTTTGGTTCTGTTCTTTATGTTTTATAAATCACTTTTATTATTTTTGTTTTATTTTTGCCCACTTCCTCTTTTTTAGTATTTATTTATTTATTTTTATGTACTTAGTACAGGGTCTACAGGGTCTCACTATGCAGCTCAGACTCGTAGTGATCCTCCTGTTTGCAGCCTCCCAAGCGCTGGGATTACAGGCGCACACCATCACACCCAGTCTCAATCGCTGTCTCAGGGCGTCCTGGGGACGGAGCTGGCAGGCACGCTGGGGAGCAAACCCTGGCCCCTGCGTCTGCCTCTAAGCAGGTGCTTTAGTCCACTGAGCTATCTGACTGGCCCTCGATTTTCCCTTTTATCGTAGTACATTCACCTAACTTCAGTGAAAGTGCTGTTTTCTGATTATTGTTCCTTTCTCTATGTATGTATGTGTGTATGTATATATGTACGTATGTATGCATACACTTTAGCACCTACACAATTGCATTTAATATTTGTATGAACTTTGGTCCTGCGGAGCTGGGCTCTCCAGGAGGCTGAGACAAACGCGAGACCTCCCAGGAGAAACGCCTGAGAACACTGAAGGGCTGCCAGGGGGAAGAAGCTGGAGGGCGGTGTGCTGCGTCACAGGCCTGCCCCGGGAAGTGGAAGTGAAGCAGACCAGAAAAATCTGTGGCTCCCGCCCTGTGTAAGATCTAGTCGAGTCACCGTGATGGGAAACCTGTGTAGGCCCGAAGGAGGGCATCCTGCAGGCCTGGAGGATCAAGGTTTCTGGCGCCTTCGCCGAGATTACACGCATCAGGAAGCGATTCGGTGTGTTTGGGGGGCCCAGAGAGAGGCCCTGGAGGCCGCCACTGTCTGTGCTCTGCCCGGCCAGCAATCTCTGAAGCAGAGCTCCGAAGAACAGGTCTGGGACTCCCGTCATGTTTCACTACTGGTTCTCATTTATATTTTGTAGAGTATGCTCATATTCCTCTTGTAGAGCACGCTAGAATTCTCCGCAGGGAAGGGCGGCGTTCCCACAGCCCTGCAGGTGTTAGGAAGCTCCCCTGCTAAGAGACGGATGCATTGGGTCCATGTCGTTAACACACCTGAGACCCAAAATGAAGCAACATATGAAGCACAAATTTTACACCTGAAAGTAGTGAGTTTAGAGTAGCTGTTTATCACGGCTTCCTCAGAGACAGCATAGAAAAGAAGGAAGGAAAAAATGTAAGGCCTTTTAAGCTGGGAAGTAGGAGAAACATGAATCTTTTAAAATCTGCAAAGCAGCTTATAACAGACACAGGAGTAATTGGGAGGCAGGTAAGCCCACGTGCAAGCCCTGGTTATGATCACTAATTAATTCACTCTGAGCTGGTCCTCTTTGGACACAGGGAAATAACATTTCCGGGCATTTTTTTGGCAGAGGCATGGTCATGTGACCACACTGTTTCCAGTGGAATGGGCGTGTGCACGTCCTATAAGTGTGGATTTCTTTTTTCACTGGATTCTGATTATGGTGATGAGGAAGTGGGAGTTGGGAGACACACAGCATAGAAGAGCTGCCCCTGAATGCTGGCTGTTTGTCAAGAAAACCCACCCAAGCTTCTTACATACAGGAGAAATAAGCACAAACCAAGTTTGAGACGTGCCATTAATTATTGAGCCTACTTATTACTTAGAATACTGATATATAACCTAGTGAGAATTGATGTTAATGCATAAAGACTATTTAATTCACAGTAATTGCTCAAAAATATTTAATTCCTGCCTTCCTTAGTGGCATGTCCACAAGGCATTTGAAAAGGCATAGCTTTTAAATAATAAAAATAAAATTTAAATAATCTAAATTTAGGCTATCTCCAAGATCTAAATAAATCATAGTCAAATTCTTATTGTTATTTTACAGCACTTTATCCCTGTAGAAGATAACAGTAGATGAGCCATCCAACAGGAGTATGTTCCATATTTTTTTGGTTCTGGGACCATCATTACTAACTTGTATACTTAAAAGAAAAACCTCATTCCACAAGTTATGAATCATCCTACAATAACAATGTAAAAACAAGCTTTTGCATTTTTCTTAGAGAACAATTATGACATGGAACTTCTGGCCACCCACCAATGTCTGTGAAACAGCGAATTCAGCAACATGCAAAGAGATGCTTTTGCTCTGGCAGTTATTTTAGGCATGTGCATTTTAGCTGATATGAAATTCGCAACAAACAACAGGAAATAATCACGTGCCCTAATTAGTCTGAGCAACAAAGATTTCCACCCATCCAGTGCAGCCCCACCCTTCACTGTGTTTCTAATGCCCTCCCTGACTCTGTGCTTGGAATTGAGGACCTGCGCAGAATTACACAAAATAACACAGCACCTCTGCTGCCAGGGCCGGCAGGAAGCGTTTGCCCTCCAATCTCACTTGAGCTTCGCACGAATTCTTCGGATTACATATTCACCACCACTTGTAGATGGCCTCAGTGAAGGAAAATCGTGAAAATGGGAGTGGACCCAAGAGTGTAGAGGTAAGTCAGGACGTGATTACAAATTCAGTTGGTGCCAAACCCACCTTTCCTTTCACCACACAACACTAATTTACCTGGGATTATCTTTGTGACATTGCAATGTATTTCCCCAAACAAGTGAAATCCTAAACTTTTAATAATTCTTTTGTAAAGGAATATTTCCGAAGCCCAATATTTTGGAAGATATGTCGCTCCTGTACATATCGTGTGTGTCTTGTGGGCCATGTAATCATAAATGAATGCCAATTTCCATCACCTGCTTTTCCAGGAGCAGGTGACAGTCTCCTTGTGATGTGCTCTCCCTCATGCATTTGTAGACCTTACAAAGGCAGGGAAGGTTGTGGCATTTCCGAAAGTACAAACTCATTTTCTATTTTTAATTAGTGTGCATCAGTTATACAGATTGTATGTTGGGGCATTTTGGTACCCACATGAAATGCACTTTGATCATTTCCACCCCGTATCACACACCTTGTTCCTTCCTCCCCCTCTCACTACTGCCCTTCTTCTTCTCCAGTGGTCTCTCTTCTACTGTTATGTCACCTCTCTTTCCCTCTTTTTTTTTTTTGCTTAAATATCACAGGAAAGCTCAAATATGCTGCATCTTGTCTCTCTGTGTCCGGCTAGTCTTGCCTATCACGGTGACCTTTCAGTCATTGTTTATTGCTTCTACAGAAGACTCCTTTCCGAGGTATGAAGGCAGAACTGGTGGTTACGATCGGACCACTAAAACTGATCTATGATGCTGATTTTTTCCCTTGGGAGTCCTGGAAATTCCATTTTCTCTTACCTTTGGTTTACCCATAGGGTAGACATGGTTATTTTAATGCCCGTCCCATAGAACTACTGTGTCAACTTAATGACGTGCATAAAAGCTGCTTTGAGATTTAGAACCTGCTATGCAAGCTTTACCTATCATTACCACTAAACAGGAAGGATTTTGTTGCTCGAGTTCTTTAAGCAGTCTAACAACACCTCAGACCTTTGAGAATTGACTCGGCTCTTTTGCTGATGGTTTGACTCGCAGCATAGCGTCCTTGCACTATCTGTTCCGATTGGTGAGGGAGGGACTGTATCCTTGTTATGCAAGATTGTGCGTGTGTGTGTGTTGTGTTAGACTGTGGAGAATGTATCTATGTATCTGTACTTAGACAGTGCTCTTTTCCTTCTCTTTCAGCATAGTAACTTTCCTCTGACCATTTCCGTTAGCTGCCTTTCTAATCTCTTTTCCAACCATGCGTCTATGTGTGCTTGTGCAGTGGCTCTGCTCTGTGTGTTCGATCCTTCCAGGTCTGAAACTCCTCCCACTGCTATCTGTTGAACTGCCCCCAAGTTTTCTTGGTGCTTTTGAATTTGTAGTCACAGTTCACTGAATCAAATCACAGAAGAGATAAAGGCTGACCCAGCATTATGTGCTGTTTTCAAAGGGCTGCTCATGGGTGTTTTCTAATGAACGTTAAATCTAAATACTACATAGAAACTAAGTGACAGACTGTATTTAAAGTTTCATAACCCCTTCAACAATCATTAGGTCTTTTGCTCATGGAGAGAATAAATAGGCAATGTGCTTTTAAGAAAACACAATGTGAAATATTGAGAAAAGAGAACAGAACATGGGGGTGATTGTGAACCCAGATACAGTGACTAATGTCATGGTCAAGCGCACATGTTTATGGAAGTTGTTTTCAGGAACAGGTGGATGAACTATTTGCCATACATAAATTTCAAAATATGATATAATAAAACAGCAACTGGTTGGGGTTGTCTGGAATGTGGATGAGGGGCACATCCAAACATATAATATAGACAGCTTATTAATTTCACCTAACCCGCAAAGTGCTATCACATCTATCTGTTTTGGCTATGTTTTGTGCATCTCGTGAAGTTTGGTGGTATCTGGCTTTAAGGGCTCATGAGAGGAGCCCCTTACGGAAGGCCCTGGCTCAGGCAGGGAAGCCTCCGCCTCTACAGACAGAAGGACGGCTGCTCAGCCTTTGCAGGCTGCAAACTCCTCCTGGGGTGGTTCTTGCAACCCTAAACACTGTTCTGGGAAGCTCTTGTGTTGGTGCAGCTCAGCCTCAGGGGCTGTGACCAGGGGCACATCGGCTTGTTCATGTGCCCGTGTGGGGAAGTGTTGGCATTAGCATCCCGCATCCCAGATACT